>LR140308.1:0-17691 GCA_900659605.1 Tisbe holothuriae | reverse complement strand
CCGGGTCCGGGATTTGAACCCCGGCCCCCTTGCATGGAAGTCTCGCATGCTAACCATTCCGCCACGAGCTTGCGCTCATGTTATGCTATATTAAGAACATTTACTTGAGCCAGTTTAAAGTAAAATATATTTACTTTTCATTAATAAACGATAGAAAATAAACTGTCTTTTGTAGCTATATATATATATTGTTCAACGGTAAATAGTCACGAGTTGTTTCACGTGGTCTGAGCTTTTTAACCAATAAACATGACACGACTTGCCTCACGTGGAGTCCTCAAGTTCCACGTTAAACAGAATTGGGATAATGAATATTTGCCTCGTTGTTCACAATAAATTTAGGGCGAGTATATGAACCATTTTAAGTAGGGATTAGGTCTCGTTTCTACCAAAGTTGCGTTCATATCCATCTCTCGCGAATTGTGGGAGTATTTATCTCGGAAATTTAGATTAACGTTTATGCCATTTTATTCCGGCTTTTGAAATAAGTACATAACATTATTTCAGTCACAATACAAAAATGCTCAAATAGTCTATATTATATTTTTACTGTTATAATAACATATGTTGAATTAAAATGTAAAATTTTGGAAACAATAAATGTATGCTTAAAATACGTTTATGTACCTCGGTCACCGTTGTTTCATTAAATACACTGCTGAAGTTTTCATGTATTCATTTGTAATAATCGCAATTTGAGATAAAAAGAAGAGAAAGAATCTCGTTATCCCCCGCTTTTCGTCAGTGGAATATAAATTCAACCCAACGAGACCTATTTCAAAAATGATACTGTGTATTTCTGTGTCACTAGAGCTATCTTAAAAGGTATTTCTAAAGTACTAATTTACTTTTAGTATCATCGCAAACATTATAAATAGATTTAGCCAATACACAGTTTTATAATTAAATTACCTCTATTTCTACAGTTTGCAACAATAAAACAGTTTGGCCGGGATTTGCATTTGCGGGGGTGGTTCGTCTAGCTGCTGGGGGTGGAAAGTTGGCCGAGCTTCCAATCGTATATCGGAAAGCCACCGCTCAAAAAATAACTCGGAAAAAGCTTTCTCTTAAGATGACTCATTCGACAGTTAACAAGATATCCCCCTTCATTTCTACGACTGTGAAGCTCAATTTATACAATTTCCACCATTCCCGGTCGTATTATTTGTAGGAAATGAGCGTGGAAAGAGACGCTAAAAATAGGGAAGAAATTGTTTATAAGGTTTATTAATATTGAAGCTTAAAATGCCACAATATTTTGTACAAAATAATTTAGCAAAGAGGTTGTAAATAAGCATTCATGGTGTAATATAATTTTTGAGCTCTAATATTGTGTATTTGCTAGTTTTACGAGGGGGGATTTTTCAGACTCGACGGCTTTTTTGACAATGTGTTGACTCAATATTTACGCCGCGACATTTTCTAATAAGGACAGAGAGAGAGAGAAAGAGAGAGAAAGAGAGAGAGAGAGAGAGTTAGAGAGAGAGAGCGAAATGAAGCAGTTTCTAATATCATCATATATATTTTACCTTCATTTTTAAAGGCCATGAAAAACGACAAAGCCATTTTCTGGCCTTCCTTCTCATCCTTTTATTTCCCATTTTATATTATTATATTTTCTTCTCTGTAGGGGAGAGAAAGGAGAAAAATAAAATAAGGGGAATTGGAAATCGTAAAAAGGCGGCCATTTTTATATATTTTCCGCTGATGCAGTAAGGGAAAAAGAAAGAAAGAAAAGGGGGATTTCCTCTACCTCAAAAGATGACAGAAATTGGCTCCTTCCAATTTTCCGCAGAAAGAGAGGGGAATGAGAATATTTTTGGCTCTGGAATTTATGCATTCGACCGGAATTCGGGAACGCCATCTAACGTTGGAGCTTCTTTAATCAACATATTACCGATCAATAAAAGTTATTATGCAAAAAAGTCTTTGACAGCAGCGGAATAATAATCGGAAGAGAGTCAAACAAACAAAGTTGTTTGATTTCCAATCTGATTGTTTGACAGAGAGAGAGACTCGTAAGTGCAGCTCAGTCTTCCATTACTTTTGGCTGCTTTCTAATAATCAAAGGATCCAATCTTAACTGTGGAGTTGTCGTTTGATAAGGACAGAGTTTTAATGGAGTGAGTATAAATTGTTATAATGACAATTAAATTGTATGAATGTAAGGATATTACGCATTAAAAGTGTTACAGGACAGTGTTATGGCATTATGTTTAGTTATGTATTAGACTATATGCTACTTGATGTTAACATAAATGTTTAATATCCTACTTTATGCAGTGCATTGGCAAATGATTAAATTGCATTCTGCATCATGTTTCTCCCAACAACGTTTCCACTTCTTCCCCCGACACCGCTGGGGGAAAACAAAAAAGAAACTCATAGACGACACACAACAAACGGAGATCTCATTCTTCCATATCTACAACTGTGATAGCCTGCAGCGACACACTGAACGCATACATGGGTGCAGGGACTCAATAGTAACTGTTTCATATAAATGCATCGATAAAGTCATTACTTGGTATACTTATTGCTTGGTTTCTTAACATGTAACGGACCTGTGTTCATGTATGCCCCTCCCAATAACTTTTTTGACATTAGAACCGATACTTGCGCGCATTATATTTTCTCCAAATGCTTTCTAATATTTCCTCTTTTCTCCCCCTCGGGAAATGAGAGAAAAACACCGGGAAATAGATGCTGCTCTGGCGACAATTGGAGTCGAGCATATGACGGGGATATTATGAATTACTGCAGTTTAATGGTAATGAGAAGATTAGTAGACGGGACGTTTACATTTGCTTATTAAGACCAAATCCTGTACGTTAACATTATAAACAACACTTGAAACCTTTGCAAGTAGCTAGAGATAAATACAGTACCGTTATATGGTATATTTTAAAGTTCAAGAGGGCTCCAATGCATAATAATATACTCTACAATAATAAACCTAGCTTCGCTAAGCCCGATATTCCGATACAAAATCCAATTTATTATTTGCTCCTCCAGTGGAAGTAGTAGGTCTATGAAAAAAGAAGAAGAAGGGTGGAGCTCCGTTTTCTCAAATTGGACTTCTAGATAGAAATCCAATAATCGGGCTACTTTCAGTTGGATTTTATACCTTTTTGATACTCGATATATAGTGGGAACATGAGAAGGCCAATTTCGTTCCGAATATGAAAGCTTTTATATCTTCATTCTAATTAGCACAAATGTCAATTAACGCAGAGTCACAATTTATTAGCATTTAGTCCCTTGAGCCTTTTCCAATAGCTGAATTAAGCTTTCAGAATTCTCCCCTGATTTGTATTCCACTTCTTCCTAATGGCATCTTTCTTTCCTCCTAATTAGACCAAATATGGAAATTATGCATCCAATAAGCGCGATTAATACAATGCAAGGAAACCTTGTTAGATTGCTTCAAGATGACAAAAACTTGCTCGCAGGGGGAGGCTGTTATTAATTTATTATTCCATTGATGTGTAATAATCTTGCATTTGATATCGATGGATGAAAACATTTATATTCACTTTCCATAGTGTAATATTATGAAGCCCTCTTTGACCGGAAAATAAATGTGACCATTTACCATTTTTTCCACTTTCCAGAAAGGGATTATAAGAAAATGGGTAGAGAACGTGGAAAAGAAATGACCAAATAGCAGCATACACGCTAAACGTATTCCAACACTCGCTACACTTTATCCCCATTGCTCCCTGCATATTCGTGTATGCCTCTTAACCCCTTGTACCGAGAAGAGGACCCCAAAACTCTAAGGAGCTTTCTCTTTCTTCTTTCGCCCGACCCCTCGAGCTATAAGAAGTAATATGAAAGTAGAGTTGAGTGTGGCCTGGTGGCACCCACGGGAAGAGGAAGAAAGAAGAGGCTGAGAGAGAACTACTAGAGTGGGGGCCTCCCAGAAATGAATGGTAAGAAGAAAGAAAGGAAGGGCGTTGAAGAAATGAAAAGTAAGGGGAGGCGGTATGGAGAATTTATTAAATGTTCATGGCGTTGTCTACTGTATAGTACGTAATATTTAAACTATGGCACACAAATGTGTATGCATATCTCAAAAACATACAACTCCCTGCACCATCTTAGATTTCCACTTTTTCATCTTCTCTCTTCTATTTCTTCTATTTCTTCTTCCCCACTCTTGGGTCCTTCTTTTCATTTTCTTCACACAACACTTCGCTTCTTCTTCTTCCATTTTCCCCTTTTGTTCAGCTCAGAAAAGAACTCAAGAAAGGAAATAAAGGCTCAAGTCTAAAGCTTAATATTATACGCATGCATATACAAGAACTAGAAAGAGCTCTTGAGAATAAAATACCATTAAATTCGGCTTGACTACAAGAGCAGTAATTATTATATAGTCTACATGCTAATTAAGGCTTCATAAGAACAAACAGTAATATGCTTTTATCGCCTACTTATTTACATTCAGTGTAATTAGTTCCAAGACTGCCTTTGACATTATTTATTCCTGATAAAACGCCTCAAGGTGGAAAATTAGAGGAGGCCTTTATTGTATCTATTTATCTGAAATTCGATTCCTCACTGCTTCGAAATTGAACCATCTATTTTGTGGTTAATTAAAGTCAATAAAAAGCCAATTTGTATTGCTGGAGAGGGAAGAAGAAGAAGAATTACATTTCCCTGGAGATTGAACAAGAAAAAGAAGAAGATATTTCTACAAACATTATGGTGTACTCTAGTGGAGGGTTTATTAACAAAATAATACAATTTCGTTTCACCCAAAGTAAATTATGAAAATGAATTTACTGAATATTGTCTTTAATTGGTGATAGTATAAATATGTTGACTTCATTAATGGTTAGAAGTCCATAAATTGCTTAAAGTCACCTTTTCTGTCCTAAAATGTTTGCTTCCCCGAGACTGATGATATTTTGAAGTGTCTTGTTGGAGAAATCGCTTTTCACTTTCAAGAGCTTTTCAGAGTTGTCACTTTCCAGATGGAGAAAAGAAAGAAAGGTCTTCTTGACCCTTTCGGTGTCAAGTGAGGAAGGATAAAAAATTGCATCGTCATGAAATATTAAAAGTTAACCAGAGGTTTTTTTTCAAAAATAACTTTGGATTCATACTGAGTTGAAAAGACAAAAGCATACAAAGTATGCATTTCCCCTCTAATTGTTAATGATGTATCTTTCTATAACAATGCTCTACATATACGTCCAAATATGAAATAGGACAAGAAAATTTGTCCTTACACCCTATTTTAAGACTTTTCTGGAACTTTTCCTCCCCAAGCAATATATTTTATACTTTTTCTCATCTCCTCATTTTAGAGCACTGCAGTGAAAAACGGTAAAAACTGAAAGAAAGTCTAATATGACAACCTACATATAAGACAGAATATTTACCTTTTACCGCTAATTAAAACAGAATTTGACACGGTGAAATTTGTGAAAGCACTTAAATGTAATTTGGAACCAAAACAGTTCATTTTCTGACAAGTTTTTGTCTTATATTCCCGTCTCCCCGGTAAGAAAAACTAAGAAAAGTGTCGCATTCAATTTCGTGAGTGCCTTCTCCCCAAAATGCAGCAAAAAGTGTAAAAGAAGAAGAAAATTGCCGTTTTTAAGGCCAGGACGACGACGACGCAAGAGTAGAAAGATATGTGAGGCTATTGTCAAAAGAGAGAAGAAAAAGGTTCTTCGCTGTTCGCAGGTCATAAATACTATCTGCAATCTTTTTTAAACTGTTACAATGCAGAGAAGACACAGTTTTAGTCAATGGCATTGGTCAGTTACAATATAAAGAACTCTCCAAACAGCAGATAACTGTTATTTAGAGCATCTTAATGCTCAACTACATACTAACTTGGTTGAATATGCCACTATTCTAAACAATGTATCACCAACCATTTTAGGCTTTCACCTTCCAAGTAACTCCGTTGTCCCTTTCTTTTATGGCCAATTCTTCTTCCTTCTTCCAGTTATTATTATATTACATATATACCTTCCTTCTTTCCTTTTTGGGGGCCGTGAAATAACATTAAAATCTGAGATGGAATCTTCTTTTCTTCCATTTTATGTGTGTTGTCGTTTTAGGTCTGGCGGTGGGAACGAAAGCAGATGTTGAAGGAAGACGTGAAAATAGTTTGAGTTACTCAACTTGGATTTTATATGTAGGGATTTATTAGAAACAAAGTTACGTTTCATTATAGTTAACCTTGCTTACTTTGTTTGGCATGTGTGTGCACAGTATACATATAAAGATAGGCAGTTGAAAAGTCATTTCAAAGAAGGTTTGTTAGTAGTAGTAGTAAGTTTACTGCCATATTAGAATTAGGAGTTCTAAAGTACTCGTTTAATCATAATAAAAGCCCTACTCCAAAATTTCAGACTGTATTCTGTCCAAACTTTCCTTCTCCTCCATAAAAATACTTTTCTTCTCTCTCGAACTCCAAAACCGATCATATTTTTCATGACTGCGGCAAAAAATAGGAAAACTTTCTTTTTGCAAAGACGATTTTTGTCTTCTTTTGGTTTCAATAAAAATCGGCTCCAATCCAATAAACTGATGGAAACGGGTCAGTCAGCAAGAAATAGAAGAAAGAGCAAAATCTATCTCTCAGAGGCCCTTCAAGGAGCTAAAATATATTTGACACACGAACACAAAAAGGAGTTTGGACTGGACTTTAACTTGGTTTAAAGACATGTTTAGTAGATTATACAGACAAATAGTACAATTTGTGGTTAATTTAGGTCATTGTGTATGTGGTAATAATGTTAGGATGACAGTTATGGTGTTATTAGTTTCCTCTCCTATTTCCTCCCTTAAACCTTTAAATACTTTTTTACGTCCAACCTTTAATATTTATTGCCCTCCTCATTTTTTACTTCTTCACAAAAATGTCGGGGCACACAAAATTGGACTTTCCTCTCTAAGAGGGACTTAAGATGGAGTAAATACTTTAGCAGGAGCTCAAAATCTTTAAGTCTGATTAAACAAACCCACTTTAAGGTGCTTTGGCTCCCTTTTGGGAAGGCCAACAAAAGTATTTTATAGGTCACCTAAATAGGATTAATCTCAGTTTTATTCTTTGACCATCTCTTTAAAAATAAAAAAAGTTTCCTTCTCCCCTTCAAAAAAGTCCCCTTTTCTTCATTATATGGAGGACATCTTGTGGCCATTTTAGCTTTCCTTCTATTTCATTTCCGCCTTTTACTCAGTTGAGTCATTTTTAGCCTCGATATAAAACACAAACTCAAAAGGGTTTTTGGTGCTCAACTTTGATGAAATGGCTTTTTCTTCTCTGTAGGGGGTGAGACTAGTGCACAGTGTTTTGACCAACGACAGTGGTTTCACATCAGATGTTATTTATTTGTAGCCATAACAGAGTACTTTATAATTAAATGCCGATTTAATCCACTGTTTCTCATTCCTTTTGCATCTGCTGCCAGAGAGAGGTGCATGATGTTATATTGAGATATAGAGAGTGAGCGAGAGCGGAGATGACACAACGGGACGACGAGTTATAGCACCGCCACCAAGGCTCCTAAAAGACCCTCCAAACTCTATACTCATGTGCAGTTATAACCCAGGCATGTTTGACAATATTATTGTAACTCTACATGCCACATATATCTAGGAGGAAGGTCTCAGCTTATCATCATCATGTTTGACAGCCCTCTGAGTTGTACATTTGTATAATCCAGGCATATTCACCCTCTCAAACTGTCTCAGAGGGTCATCATCATCTCCGCTGTCAGTCTTTTCCCCCTTCTCCTCTGTTTTATACAGCTCTTCATAACGACCCCATCATATCGTAAAAAGTCCAGAATGAAATTTTCTCCAAACGAGAAGAGAGAGGAAGAAGAAAACTTGAAATGAGATTTGGTCAAAATGACAGACTGACATCAAGCCACAGGAGAAGATGAAGAAAGAGAGAGAGAGAGAGAGAGAGAGAGAGAGAGATGTGTAACTTTCGGATTTGACCTTTTTATTTCTTCTTCTTCTCCCCTGGAGCCCCTTATTATATTTTCTTGGAGGATGAGGGGAGTAGAAGAAAGAGAAAATCCCTTTTAAAGTTCAATCTCAGCCCTTATGTTTTATCTCATTTGACCAGATGTTCGTCTACTTTGAAGACTTCTTCAATTGCAAACGTTGACCGTGAAACGAAGTTGCTTTCTCGCGTATGCAGACTGAGTACATAATCATGTACAATTGTAGAATATTTTATCCGCTCCTTTTTGGACCACGAACCAAATAGGGCAATTAATTTCTTGATTTAGTCCTGGAAAAAGTATATGTAAAAAAGGTTCACTGCGCCAAACCTGAAGCAAAAATGGAAATTAGGGAGACCCGGCGAGAATGAAAGACACACAATTACGAAACTAGAATTACTTATAATGTTGTTTCTTATGGACAAACAGTACACTATTTAATATAGGCAAATTTGAAGTAAAATTTATACATTTACTCAACATAACTTTTTGTCGGACAAATTCCAAGAGAAGCAATGGAACCGGAGATTTAGGGAAATTCTCGAATCTGCAATGCACTATTTTATACATGAGAATTAGAAAAAAAGGGAATGGAAGTCGGACGGGAAATTAACAAAATATCCAGTTTTTCATGTGAATAAAAGGAAACTGGCCAAAAACTTTCCTTCCTTCAAGTACTAAATATTAATATGGTCAATTTAGTCAGTGTTTCTATAATCTGCTTTTTAAGAGAACAGGCATGCGTACTGTAAAGAACAATTTACAGCCGAGTAAAATATATTAGCTTCGTTTTCAAATAGTACGAAAATTTGTCATTGAACAAATAATATTTTGTATTTTGATATATCTCGATTTATTTGGACTAATTATATATAATTATACACAACCAATTTATACAAATATTAATACCGATTAAACCCACAATATTTGAAGATTATCTTAATAATAAAACCTCCTTTCCTTCCCAATCACAATTTAGAGCTGTCCTCTTGACTCCTCCACACTCATATCGCCCAAAATGACAATAACTTTTGCTACTCAAGAGGAAAAGAGGAAACTCGTATCTTTTTCTCGACCCTCCTCTTCCCCCTATTTACAACTACAGTCATAATTTCTCTGCCCTCTGCTCTACGGAAGATAGGAGCGGGAGAAAGAAAGTTTCCTGGCAAGCAATACTGGAAACTACACTTGAAAGTAATTTAGATGTTTTCTATCTGAAAATGTAATTAAAGGTAATTTTGATAATATTATAAGTAAAACATATTAATGTATAAAACTTTTACTGCTCTTGGAATGACAATATTGAATGTATTCATAAATTTTAGTAAGCCCTGTATATTTGTTTTCAAAAGTATATTAAACCGGACCAGCACATTCTACTTGACAGAACTATCTTGATAACGTTTGAAATATGCCTTCCTGAAGTAGAGAGAGGAAATAAAGGAGCCACAATCTCGCCTCATAGAAAACCTTCATTTTGGCAAAAGAAACTCTTTTTGACCGTTCTATAACTCGTTTCAAGACAATTTTTGTGGCATTTATTGTTCTTTTCTTTGTTATTATTTTGGAGCAGAAACATCTGGAGATACTTTACGACCTGTTGACCATTTAGATAAGAGGACAACAACATTAAACCCTGAAGGTATCTGGGTACTTATTTGAAAAACTCTTTCCTATCTTCATTGATCCGGTCATACCAATACTGTGCCATGGCCATCTTTCTGCGCACAGGCTTTGGCTTGAAGTTAATAAACTGCAAAGATTTATAAGAAAACAAACACTCATGTTTATAATCTCCCAGTCAAACCTGTTCTTTTGTGACTCCGTGAAACCAATCATCCAAAATGTAGCAAGATATATCTTCAAAGTAAGGCCACAATGTTGAGTTCTGCACAATTGGAATTGTCTGTAGCAAGACAGCCTCCCAGTGCCTGTAGCAGTCCACACCCTTCCCTGGCGGTGAAACTGTGAACTTGGACCTGGCAAGGAGGTCAAAGTATTTGGGCCGTGGAACATCGTCAAATCTTGTTACAATTGTTTCGTTGAATGTCTTCGCTGAAGATTCCTTTCTAAAACAACTTGAAGCTTGCGAATTTAATGAGTATAATTGTACTGTATTCACCTGAACTCTGAATGATCTTCTTGTATCATGAGTATGTCAATATCTCTTCTGGATTGGTCTTCCAATGGATCATGCTGGGGTGGAAGGTCTCTGAATCAGTTACAACATTAAACAGATCACTAATAATAATTGAATTGATGTCTCACCTTAGTTGTTCCATTTCATCAATTCCACTTGGAGTCATCAACCTCTGATTGGGAATGCCAAGTGGCAACCCAATCATTTTAGGATGAGTTGCATTTGGGTTTTGTGCGTACCATCGTATGAGGAGAGGGCTGTCCAATATTTTGGCATCCGCTATGAGGTACTCATTCAAACGTATATTCCTAACACTTAAATAAATCATACTAAACGTGGACTTAAGATTTGTCAGTGGCATTGAGTTGTGAGATCTCATTGTCATTAAGATGAACTTATGTCTGATCTTCGGAAACAGGAACTTTGTGAAGAGTATCACATTGTTTCCAACTGGGTAGAGGTAGATTATTTGACCATTTCTAAAACATTCACAACTTCATATACTACTCACTTCTTCGTATATGTTTGCATACCTTGAAGTGATGTCAATGTCATATTGGGTCAGGTTGAGTATATTTGCATAGTTTTCCAGGACTATGTCCGCCATTGCTCTCATGCTATCTGTGCTCATGAAAGGATACTTGTAAGGAGCTACTTCTTCCCAGTAGAGATTGAGCTGCAAAGTAACATATTTTTTGACAGATCTAAACCTTTATGCAATTTCCTTCAACTTGTCAGCAGCTAGCTTTTGACATAAAATCTACTTCATTTCGGAGGCTGAAGATATCAGCACCCAACTCTGCTCATACTCGTACATTTATACTTAAATCGGTCTTACCCCAAATGTCTTTTTAGCAATCTCCTTGACCACCAAGCCGGCATCCCTAGCCTGGAAATACCTCTTGAAGATATTGTTGACCACGCACTCACCCCCATCGGGGTCATCCCACGTGCAGTTTAGAGACATGTCACGACGGGTCATGACGCCAGTCATGACGCCTGGAACAATTATTATAGATATTACTGTTGCATGTTTTGAGCTCTGAGTTACCTTTAAAGTCTCTAAACACTGGAGACCCGGATGGGGTGTTTCGTTCAAACATGTTCACATTTGGATAACGGTCTGGGTAGGCAGGCAACAATGGCTGATTTTAATAATAAATAGTCATTTTTGGCTAAGGAGCTGCTTGTATTTCTTACTTTAATGTCCATGTCATTGAAGGTTACCGACTTTTTGCCATATTTAGGTTCCTCGAGTAGATTATAGATATGATTTGCCACAAAATAGGCGCTCTTGTCAATCTTACTTGAACAGAATTGATCTCCTCAGTATAAGCACAATTCACAATTCCCGGATCCGAAGCTTGATTTGTCTGGAGAAAATGTAACTTATTCCTTTTTTAAATTAGTAAAAAAGACTAACATTAAATGATATGTACAATACCTTCCTAAAATAGCTCAACTTAACAGCCACCATTAAAGTAAAACTGCACAAAAGCCAATAATAGACCCGATAACGTTTAAGTTTAGTTATATTTTGCATGCTCTTTATCTGCCTGGGTATCTTAAAGTGAGTACATTTTTTGCTGGGGCTCACTTAACAGGTGCAGAAGAGCATCGTTTAGTTTATGCTGAGTTTGTTCTAACATGCTTAAATAAATGTTACATTCAAACGTTGATTAATTTAATTCCATGTGCAGCGTTTCACCAGAACAGAACATAATTTTAACACTAACTTCATGTAGTACGTAACCTAATTGCATTTTCTTACATGAGACAATACTACTACTTCAATTTTGCAACTTATATACACCACTAGTTAACTACAATCATAACATATTTGGTCCTTCCTCTGTCTGCCTCTCTTTTTCGCTCTCCTTATATTTTTGTGAGGCTGAATTATAGCCCGGAGGAATTTATCTTTAATTCCAGCGACGACATAGTTGACAGCCGAGAAAAACTTTTCTCTTTCTGTCTCTTTCTCTCTCTCTCCCCCGGGCTTGATTTATGAGGTTTTCTTCTTCTTTCTCTTAGCAGCAAGAACGAAAAAGATGAGTCCCTTTAACTTAATTGAAAACGTTTTCTGCAAAAGATTGTCTTTGTTTTGAGCTTTTTTGCACGGAAGAAATTAGAAAGCCGTGCACGCAGAGTCCCTTTCACAAAAATACCCTCGAACAAAAATATTGGACCAGGCTAGAGGAAGAAAAGTTTCCTCCCTGGGAGGGAAGAAGGGAAAAAGTTTCGCTCACTAATTTCAAACTTTCTGATCCATATCTCATTTTTCCCCTCTCAGCTCTGAAACTGCTTCGTTAGACTTTTGTCTGCTCTGTCCGGAGGGCAAGCAAGCAGAAGAAGAAGAAGAAAAAGATAAAATAATATTAAGAACCGCGCTGCTGAAGAAGAAGATTAGGAGCTGGGGTCCAAAACCTTGGAAAATAGAAGGCGGCTGTCGAATTAGATTGTGGGGAGAAAAATGTGGATTTTATATAATGCACTACTGCATGCACTACTACTTTAAATGAATAACTTGTACGTGTTTTAGTTTAAAGATTGATTGTTATTCTGAGAAGAAATATGCTTTCGTGGCTTTAATTTCAACGTCATAATGCAATTTGATTTAAATCATTTAATGTACCTGCCATCTCAAAGTAAAAACATTAGGATGGTATAATAATAGATGTAATTTGTAGTAAACTTGTAATAATATGTGTATGTTTTCTACAAAGGACACACTTACAAATGGCAAAACAGAATTTAATTGGTTCATTAGCTTCACGTATATGCTGCACTTTCAGTATTATATTTAGAGAGACTCTTCTAGTCTCCCCCTTTTTCTGCCATATAAGAAATATAAAAAAGTAAAACCAACTTTTTATGATGAAATGTTGCCTTGGGCTAGAAGTAAAAAAAAGAAAGAAAGGCGTCTCTAATGATGAAAGAAGCGGCTCAACTTTTTTGTTAAAGTGGTTTGGAGCTTTCTTTCTTTTTCTCTCTCATGGTTGTCGCCCGGGAAAGAAGAAATAAAATATAGCAAGTAAAAAAAGTTGGATGTTGAGAATGATGGTGGCAGAAATTATTGTACTAATTTTACGAAGGAAATTGGACATGAAGAGACATGATTTTCTACATTCTTATACTGTACACATTTCAAATTATTCTTCCATTAAAAATAGCTTCATATTAATGAGTTATAAACTGCATTAGCGGCTTCCATTAATATAACGCTATATATCCCCCTTTTACTTTTCACAAAATCCCTATTACAGCAAAAAACTTTCATACTTTGACGATATATTTGATACATTTTCGTTAAAAAGCCTCAACCTCGAGACGTGTTGTTATATTATTATGTGCCGGTGATATTGGCACCCTTTCCATCAAAACTTTTTGTGCACAAGAAACTTTTGAGTTATAGACCTCTCTACTTATTTCAAACGCATGCGACGTGTAAAGTAAATTACCTTGAAAACGGTGTATAAGTAAGCTTATAGCTACTTTTAAACATAATCAAAACATCATAAAAGGATCATCAGTTCTTTAGCACGAGTTCACTCAGATTTTGTCCCCTTTAACTAATTATGCTAGCTTTAAACTCGCATCATGATAGCCAACAAGATTTCAACATGAATAAACTCCTCCCCTTTTTGGCCTCCAGTTGAATTTAATTCAATGGTTGGATGGAGAGAAAGCCCTTTTCTTTCCCTTCATTCCGTGCTCGGAGGAAGGGGCGTTTCAACTTTTTGAAATCCGATCCTTTTTAAAAACGGGAGCTTTCACAATGTCGCCGCTCTTGGGAGTTCGCTCGGGAGGGGGAGACGTTTTAAAATATAAAAAGAGGAGAAGGCGGTAAAAGGTCGGCTGAAATCGGAGTAGACGACGGTAAAAATGGTTGAGCAAACAAGAAGTAGAAGCACCACATTGGATAACTTTGAACAGTGGTTTTATTTTCTAATATGCTGGTAACAGAGATCAGCTATTATGCTAATATTATAATATCCTCCACAGTCCCCCTTGTATAATTTAAGTAGTTCTCTTTAGTATGGCAATGCGTTTGATTATTAGAATCTCCATATAATGTAACTTTACTTATTAATAAAGCTGAATTGTTTTAATACATTCTTTAAATAAGCACATGCTTAATATAATAAGTGGAATGTCAATGGTAAATGTTTTAAATGATGATCTCCGCTTGAAGGTACAAAGTTTCTTTAATAACAACTGGGTAACTTTGTTTCTTATTATTAGCACTATCTTCAGACTTCAGACCATGGGACTGGTGACCTTTTCATCGTCGTTTGCTGCGCCGCCGTGGTGGTTGGCGGAACGCCTGAAACATTGAAATGAAACATATTAATAGATATTGTAACAGCCTACAAATAAACGCCAATGCCAACGAAAATACATTTTCAGTTGGAACCTGTTTTATATTCCTTACATTGGGCTCCCTCTCTGACTCGCCGTCAGGTTGAATATGGGGCTCATGTGATGCAGGAACCGCTTGTAGTTCTTCTCCAGCTCCCGTTGATACTCCTTCTGGTCGGGGGTGATGAGATGCTTGTTCTTCTGGAGAGCACGGTCGCATCTGAAAATATAATCAATGTACAGTACATGAAAACCACTGTGCCAAATAAATTATTTCTTTTAACTCACTTGTTGGCCATGTCCTTAAAGCACGTCCTCAGCTTATTCTGATGCTTTGTTGGCGGCTTCCCTCCGTCAAAGAGGTCTTTGAGGAAGACATTGGCGACCTCAGTGGGCCCCTGATTCACAGTGGTTCCGATGCAGCCCTGAAGCACCATCTGGAGGATCTTGGGGTCGGCGGGTTCCTGGTTGGTGGCCACGTGCAGCTCAGTGATCTTCTTCTGGACGTCCTCGATGGCGACTTCGATGGGGGTCAACACGATCTAGAGTTAAATGTGTTAAATTTGTTATTATATTTCTGTAATATACCTATTTTAAAGCTTTTTAAAAATTGCTTTTCAATTATATGAAGTAGCATAAAAGATAACAACACGACTTTTTGCATATGATCACATGCAAATTTAATGCTGTCTCTACTCTCTCTACTAACCTGTTTCCTATCCACGACCTGGATCCTCGTCTTGACATAGGGGAAGTGGTTGGCGGTGGTGAGGATCGTCTTCCGCTTGTACTGCTCATGGAGCTCGCCGTGAGGGTTGCCATCAGGGGTGAACGGAGTGGCGAAGATGAACCGAACTGGAAGGAACATGTTCAAATGTCTTTATTATTATTGTACTAATTTAAATCATGCTTCAGCTAAAAGCGCTCGCAATAAATAATGATGATAGCTAATGTGCTCTTTAAAAATACTAAAGCGGGTACGAGGAGAGTTTTCCTCTTTAAAGCTTACTAAATTAACTAATGTGTAACGTTTACAGCTCTAACAGCAGTTATAGTTTATACTCACTAATATTAAAGTTCTTCTCGAACACTGTGACCCGATCCTTCATCTCAAAGTTATCGAAATACGGCTCGACATATGTGATCTGGATGTACGCCTTCTCAGCGTTCAGCTTGCTCAGCTCGACCGTCTTCGAGTCCTTGATGATCACCATGTTGTCCTTGCCGAATTTATCGCCGTAGAATTGCTGGGGGAAAGAAGGAGTTTCATTAACAAACTTGAACCATGTGTTTTTACAGTACGTACTTAAGCAGTGAAAAAAACCTAAAAACCATTCAAAAAGTACGGTTCAAATTGACTCGATCATTGCATTGTATGATTCCGGTTTTTAAGTTGCTTTGTTTACCTCGAGTCTCTGCGCGATTTCTGGCAGCTTCGCGAGCGGCTTCTCCTTGTAGATGTATTCCTCGCCGTCGAGGTCTCCGAACCGGGCGCCGTAGAAACCGACGCGGAAGTACGTGCCGAAGATGCGCTTGCCCTGTAAACAAAAAACGTGCATTATTGTGACTGTTAAGTTCTCTTCACCCTCTCTCATAACTTACGTGCAGTCTGTTAATGTTCTTGAACGCCTCATGCAGGTCTTTGTGGATCTCTGCGAGCTTTTTGAAATTCCTGTTTGCCTCAGCAATCGGCAACCCTGGTTTGTAGACCTCATTCACGGATTCAAACATGCCAGCCTGGCTGAAGTAACGGGCAGCATCGTCAAGGAAGCTCATTATGCCCTGAAAACGAACAGGTCATTAAGTAATTAAGCCTAATTAAGGTCTGATAATTACCTGCTCCGTGAAGTTCTTGCCGGTGCATATCCCCTCCTCATCTGGGCTGACGACATCATCCGAGACGGCGCTCTCCTCCAGCGCGTTCGGAGTGAGCTTGGAGAACGTGACGGCGCCCGTCGGCATGTAGTTTCGGTCCTCCAGCATGTGGAGGTACTCGGAGATGAGGGAGGCGCAGTGGACCTTGCACATGGCGGCCTCGGCGTGGTGGCCGTACTGGAATTTGGAGAGGAAGATAGTTATTAGTCAGATTTTACAGTAAATAACTTAAGTTTTTGTTGTAATTTTACATTTATACATTTTCTGTGTACATAAGTACTTCATCTTACCTGTTCGTGCTTGGTAGCCATTGACTCTAGCCATGTGAGTCTCAGATCTGGTGAGTTCTGATATCCCTTGGCGATCCTGTACATGAGATCCATGTGCATCTCGGGGTCGTCAATGTATTCCTTCATCTTGACCGTGTCGGACAGGATCATGTGGAGATTGAACACGAGGTCTTGAACCTGGAGAAAAATGTTAAAGATTATGTGTTGGCATGATTGATTAATTATAGTTCAATTTTAACAGCCAATAGTTTTTCGATTATCTCAGACATTATAGTGCTCTTACAACATTTGAACTTGAACAAACTTTTTTAAAACACCGACAAGGAGTGTTGATGTTGATATTTAATTAGTTAACTTTACCTGCTCCGGAAAGCTGGTGTCAGAGAGCTCCTGATCCTGCTCCGCGTACACAAGGATGGTCTTGAGGGACTTTCGGAGGTAGTCCTCATTGAAGTTCGAGATCGTCCCTACGAGCTTGCTCAGAGACATCGTCACCTGCATCTTGACTCGGGCAAAGTTCTGTAAAAGAATTCTTATTAGCATAATAGTTAAATTAGTCGTTAATAAAGGCTTACGTTTCCAATCTCAAAGTTCTGCCGCATGAGCAGATAAAGCGACGCTGAAGCCTGCGACCGCACGGCTGAAATGGAAGACGAGCAGTGCTTGAGTAGCCGCAAGCAGAGGTCAGCACAGTGCTCAGACGCTTCATCGAAGAGAAGGCCAGGGAACTTGAACACAAACGATCGCTGAAAACGAGAATGTATTAGGTCACGGTGACGTTTAATAACAAGTAATAACCGTTACCTGCACAGCAAAGAGATGCTGCAAAAAGTGCGTTGACTGGTTCGTCCCCAGCGCGTGTAGCAGCACTCTCAGCACTGAGGTCAACAGCCCGCTGGACTGATCCGTCTGTGACACGACCTGAACAATCACCTCCAGCGTGTCCAGCACGATCATACTCGCCTCAGAGCTGAGCACTCCCTCAAGGTGCGCGTCCGTCTCCGGGTCCATGATACGGGTGTCGGAATCGGCTCTGGATGCGTGGTGG
>LR140307.1:0-17723 GCA_900659605.1 Tisbe holothuriae | reverse complement strand
CTCGTCGGTCCCGTTCCTCCCGGGGAGCCTCGCCCTGCTCCTACCGCACGTGCCACCGTTCGACGGCCGGGGCCACGTCTGACGGCCGTGCGCCGTGCCGCCTACGATGTACCGCCGTGCAGCGTGTGGAGTTCACGATCGAGCCGTTCGTCGAGGCGGCACCGGGCGCCCACGTGACCGCGCCCGTCGCCGCCCTCCGCTCGGTGGGCTTCGACGTCGACGTCGGGCCGTTCGGGTCGTCGTGCACCGTGGCGAGCGACCGGGTCGGCGACGGCGTCGCTGAGATCTCTCGAATCGCCGTCGCGCACGGTGCGACCCACATCAACATCGACATCGTGGCGGTCGACGAATGAGCGGGCGGCAGCACCCCCATCCGCTGGTCGCCGCCGTGCGGCCCGTGGTCGACGCGGTCGGGGCCCCGCTGGTGCCCGCGGACCCATTGGTCCTCCCGGACCCATTGGCCCTCCAGGTCCCATTGGGCCACCTGGACCCATACCACCCATTTGATCCATTCCAGGTCGCATACCTCTTGGTCCCATAGGTCCCATTCCACGTGGCCCCATAGGCCCACCATATCCCATTGGTCCCCCAGGACCCATCATAGGTCCATTAGGTCCCATTGGCCCCATCGGACCACCCGGCCCCATGGGTCCCATTGAGTTCGGACAAGACACTGGCAAACCATCAGGCCCAAGCATTGGCCCATTCCTGTTCATTGGCATCATGCCGCCATCCATTCCACACATTTCCCCGCCCATATTGGGCCCTGCTTGGCTGTTTGGCGGGTTGGCTTGGCTCGTCAGCTGCTGACTCATTTGCGCCATGGAAGAGATCGGATCGAAGCCCTTGCTCATGCCCATATTAGAGCCAGACGTGGGCGTGGCAGGGTTGAGAGGGACGTTTTCAGGACCACTGTTGCTCGGTGAGATGCCGCCGTTCGGCCCACCCATGTTTCCAGGGCCAGGGAAGCGACCTCCCTGTCCCGGACCACAGCCACCAGGCATGTTCGGACTCTGCACCGGGAATCGAGAGCTATCCCCGGGCGTCCGCGGCCCGCCAGGACTCGGCGCGAGGAACCGTCCCGACTTGTCCATCTGCGGGTTCGGTGTGCTCGGCCCCATTCCTTGTTGCTGCTGCTGCTGAGACGGGCTTGGCACTGGGAAGTTCATGTTGTCGTTCATGCTGGATGGCGTGTGCGGAGTCCGCGGCCCTGAGGAGGACGCGTACTTGGGTGGGAGGTTGTTGCCGGAGTGGGGCTCGGAGGGTGTGCCGGGGCCGCCGTGGGGCGTTCCGGGGCCGCAGTTGCCGTTGTCGCCGGGTTGAGGGGTGTTGGGACCCGCAACACTGGAAGAAGGATATGTGTATTAATACAATATAAGTATTGAGATATTTTGAAATGAACTGTCGTTCCTAGTTTTGCAACTTTTTAGAGCGTTAAAAAGTCTAAAATAAGGCAGTAAGAATACTTAAATGCCAGCAAAGAATGCTTACTTAAAGACAAATATCAGTAAAATATTTCTTCTCGTGAAAGCTAAATCAGAGTTCTTTCATTTTCCCCTTAAGTTCAGTTTATTTTGCTGTTTGACCTGCCCTTTTATAGAGCCTTAAAGTCCCTTGCTTCCAAAAAGAAATATTTTCTTTGTTTTAAACTTACTTTGGCGACATGATATCCGCATCTCTGAGGCTTGTGTTTGGCTGCTTCTGTATTGTGAGCTCCTGTCCCTCGAGAGGGTTGAGGTACTGGATCTGCTGGGGCGAGGGCACGGGCATCAGGTTCGCCTCCTTGGAGGAGCCCTTGGTGGAGCCGCCAAAGTTGCTGCCGCCGCCGCGGGGGAACATGCCGTCTGGAAAAGGAGACATTTATGTTAAAAGCGATAAAATATAAGCTCAAGTTATTCTGTCAGCTAAAGTCGTTTGGTCTTTGCATTAAGGCATTTTTTTTAACCAAATAGAATTGCAAATTGTGTCATAAAAATATACTTCCCAAGAAAATTTAAAATTATATTACCGTTCGGATTATTTGAACCAGGCGAGTTCTTCGACCCAGGCACAGGTGATGTCAACGGAGCCCCCGACACAGGCGTTCCAGGGTTGCTCCCCATATGCCGCGGTGAATTCATCATCCCATGGGGCAACCCTGGCGAGGACATGGGCATGGAGGTAGCAGGAGAGGCGGGGTTGGGGCTCATCATTGCCCCGGGAGGTGGTCTGGGGCCACCAGGGCCGCCTTGAGGGTACGGAGGGGGAGGGCCAGGCATACGGCCACCTGGACCCATCATGCCCCGAGGTCCCATCATCATGGGGCCGTTGGGGCCCATCATCATGCTGCCTGGGGGAGGGCCTCCCTTCTTGCCCTTTCCTTGGTGGAACTCAACTTGGAGCTTTTGCCACTCCATCTGCGCTTGGATTGACCCTGGAGGTCCACCGCCGGGACCCATAGGGCCCATCATACGGGGATCCATCATTCGAGGGTCCATAAAGCGGGGGTCCATCATGCGAGGGTGGTTCATCATCATCCCGTCTGGACCCATAGGTCCTCTGGGGCCACCACGAGGGCCTCCTCTCATGGGGTGCATCATGCCATCAGGTCCCATTGGCCCCATAGGTCCCATCATTGGACCACGGGGACCCATTGAGTGGGGTGGGTAGCCGCCGGGTCCCATTGGCCCCATAGGTCCATTAGGTCCCATATGTGGTCCATTCGGTCCCATTGGCCCGTTTGGACCCATAGGAGGACCATTCGGCCCCATTGGCCCGTTGGGACCCATGTATGGACCATTCGGCCCCATAGGCCCGTTAGGTCCCATGGGCGGTCCACCTGGCCCTCCTGGAGGCATTCCTCCCGGCCCCATAGGTCCACCAGGTACTTCATCGGGGAAGAATTGTTTGTTGAGGTCCTTGAGGAATCCGAGCTTCTGTTCACGGAGTTTGCGCTGCTCCGGGGTCAGGTTCTCGTCGGATACTTTGCCACCTGAAAGAAAGATTAATATTAATTATTTTTTACCACTAGTTGATTTGAACTCATTTCATAAGAGATTCAGTAAATTGCAAATTATTCACGTTCAAATGGCGGACCACTTACCAGGATTTGATCCATCGCCACCATCACCGTCAGGATTTCCCTCCATGGGCCCACCAGGCCCCATAGGTCCACCAGGCCCCATAGGTCCACCCGGACCCATTGGACCACCAGGCCCCATAGGACCACCCGGCCCCATAGGTCCACTCATCGACACTGGCGGCCCACCCATACCAGGCCCTCTTGGCATACTACTCGGCGGCATGGACCCCTGTGCCCCGCCGGGTAACCTCATGTTGTTTCCGGGTCCAGGCATTGGCTGCCCCTTTGAGCCCTTCATGATCTTGTTCATTTGTGACATGCGTTGGTTTTGGTTGTGCGCGATTGTCTTGGCCATGTTTGGGTATTGGCGGGCCATGTCCTGGAAGAAAAGGGTGAGACATTAGTTTTAAAAGACGAAAATGCAACTAACTCAAGACTGTTTACTTTGCTAATACAGTAATATTATAGCTTAGTTCTTACCTCTAGATGCTTCTTCGTCTCCGCCTGCGAGTCGTGCCAGTCAATCATCTTCTCAAACTGCCCGGACATGACGGCCTGCGCGCCGCGGTTGGCCCACGTCGTGGAGAACACGTAGATCTGACTGCTCTGCTGCATGTACTGCTGGTCCATCGTCCGGTCCTGGAACAAGAAAAATTAGGTTAAAAAGGCATACAATAAGCATACTGTTACTAATAACAATATTTATAATGACTTTAATACTTTATATAGTTGTGTTCGATTCTTACTTTTCTTACCTGCTTGCCAAGGACATTGCTAGGTAGTGGTTGCGCAGGGCCGGGGCCGCCAGCACTGCTGTTGGGCGGCGGCGGGCCACCGGGGCCACCAAACGGGGCACCGCTTACTGGTGGGCCGCCTGCTGAGCTGCTGGTGGGCGGGAAAGGGAAGGGTGGCGGCGGGCCGCCGGCTGCTCCGGGTGGCATCGGTCCGCCACAGCTGCTAGGAGGGAAGTTGGCATCTTCTGAAAGGCGGAAAGAGTTGATTAATATTTAGTTTTAACGCCCAATTAGTGTTAAATATGTTAATCATTGCTCTGAAGAATATGAAAATGAAGTTACCGGTAGTGCAATTATGTTGTAAGGTTAACTATTGTTGCTTGTACTTAGGATAAAAAAGTAAAACGCATATTAAATGTTATCTTACCATTAGCAAAGTTTGAGTCAAAGTTCTTGATATCCTCCGTTTTAAAGTCTCCATCCTCGGTCTTGAAATCGGGTAGGTTTGAGAGATCACCCACAGAGGACGGGCCTTCGGTTTTAACTGAAAAGAAAAGGAACAAAGCTTATTAAACATCTAACATAATGCATCCTTGTACTAAGGCTTCAGATTCTTATAATGCTCTCATGTACTCAGCTCCAATTCTTGTATATTTGCTCTTGGCTCCTTTCTTACATTTTATGGTAATATGGATGGAGGAAGAGAGAGAGAGAGAGAAGAAAGAGAAAAGAAAAAGTCAGCAGTATCACTACACTATTATTATTACTCCTGATGATTCTATGTGATGCTAATGCAACTTTCGATTATAAAAGCATCTTATTTATCATAGAATGGTGTTATAAAAGCTCAGAGTACGTTCATAACATAAAAACGAACATACAGATAAAATTAAACCTTCATTTACCGGCAGCCATATTTTCTTTATTAACAAATATTACATATATTAAAAAACATTTTCCAACACATCATTCATCCACCCTTTAATATACATTTCTATTAAACATTCCTTAAGCATTCCCTTGAGCGAGTGCGTATATTTACTTCACAGAGATCTCACACAACCTTTCTAAGCCTCTTTCGCTCTCAACTCGCGCGCGCCGGGATCAACTTTCAGGAAGAAGAAGAAGAAAAAAGACTTTCCGAGACTTTCCATCCATGGCCAGCAGCGGAAAAGAAAACAAATATCGGATGCATGCTCCTCTCTTTCTCTCTCTTTTTTCGCGCTCAAACTGAAAACGAGAGCAAAGCTCTCTCTACAAGTCTCAAAAAAGTTGGTGAATAGGATGCTCCTCCGAAGAGAAAGCACAGTAGGCTCTGGCTGGGAGCAAGGGAAGACCTCCGAATGAACCGTGAAAGCATTGCAGTAGCCACTGTGCACTGTGCTTCTCAAAGCAATATATACAGCAGCAGCAGCAGTGCCGACGGCTTCTTACAATTTTCGGCACACTGCCTTTCTTGAGTGGCTAAAGAATACGGTATTATATATAGAAGGGGGAGTGGGAGGACCAGTTTGTATGTGCAAGGCTAAAGAGGCTTTATTGTTTATAGGGTATGATTCATGTGTGTTACTGTGGTGACACTCTTATTTAAAGATTTAAGTACAATATAATATCTAACTGAAATGCACTCGCGGCAAAATGTAGTGATTTTGCCCGGAGAAAGGGAGAGAAAGAAGGCACCAAGAAAGGAAATAAAAAAGTTTTTTTCTTCTATCCGAAACAGCTCAAAGCCATGTACAGAGACGACGACGGTTTGCAATAATGATGTAGGGAATATAAAAATGATTATTACGGTTATTCGTCTGCAGAGTAGTTACATGCAGAAAAGGTATTTAAACTGCAAGAGACGTACGCAAAAAACATTTGTATTTCATACATCGGTTTGAGTCGCTGAATAATTTAGCAACCCTCTTGATGAACAAGAACAAGGTAGAAAATAAATGTCATGGCTTTTTCTACGCGTTAGTTACGTCCCTTTTTGTGTATCTATAAAGTTTTGTACACAACCAAACATCAGTGTGAACGTGTGCGCGTAATTTGATCCAGAGTCCCAAGGGAACACATGTTTGGTCGTGGAAAATGTTATTGAAGAATTAAAGACAAAGAGGAATGAAAAATCTAGGTCGGTGGAAGGAGGAGAAAAAGTAGCAAGAAAGTGCATTTTGACGAGCTCCCTTATTTTACCAACAGTGCATACAGGGTAGTATAATCATCACAGTTTTTGTACTTAATGACATTTTCAAGCTGTAATATGATAACGTATGCACATAATACTCCCTTTGAGGGTCAAAATTATTTATATTATTTAATCAGCTTTCTAATATTAGAGAGCAGAAGGAAAACCACCGGCTATGTCACTGGAGGTTTGGTCTTCTTTGCTTACGCGACAATACCTCCCCCGAAGAAAGAGAGGAAGAAGAAGAAGAAAAGGAGGCTTTCTACACAACAATGTAAATGTGGACACACATATACATAATATACCTTTAGTTAAAAGCTCATTGGCAGTGCTTAACATTGATTTTGTTGAATACTTAGTAATTCCAGGTTATGTCACCTTACAAAATGAGCTAAATTTACCATGTTTATAACATGCTTAACACATTTTAATACAAACACGCTCATGACTATTTTTCTTCTTCTTCTTCTTCTTCTGCCACTTCCACATAGTTATCGATTGGAGGTTCTTTTCGTGTATACATTATGAATTAAGTCGGATCAGGACAAGTTTAAAGCGCTGTAGGACAATTTGTATAATAATAATAATGGAGGGGGAATCAAATGTTTTCGCACGGCTTTCGAGGCATTTACAATGGAGATAATAATATGCCATTGTCGACAGAGCGGAGATTTTGCTTGCGGTCAGAATTTGCGGGTTTGCTGTCTACATAGATCATGTTTGGCTTTCGCACCTTGGTGACAGCTATTAAGAGCATGCAAGATATAAACTTAGAAACACTTAAATATATTTGCTAGGCATCACTGTCGATATATTTCAGGGCCCTAATTGCTATCACGGCTACCAAGTCTCCCTTTTATGAACGCTTATAATGCTTAAATACATGTAGTTGAGCTTGAGTATGTAGGTTCTAGTTATGTACAATAATATCCATTAATAGTTCCAAGAATACAATCTCTTGTAAATGAGGTTCTGAAATATCCCCAATATAACGAGCTATCCATTAACCAGTACGCACAACAAATAGCTCCATATTACTACCGCTTACACGGGATTACAAGAGCTATACGGTCATTTAGATATCAATGCGCCACCTTGGCTTGTAAGAGCTCAGAGAGCCTCCTCCTCCATACTTCTTACAACTCATGAAATATTCAGCGTCTTATTGATTTAAAAGTGACTAAAACTCCGCAACCCAGGTTAAATCGGTGCTTCATATACACAAACTGGGGCGTAATTATACTGAAGGATTGTTTCATTGACTTTCACTTCACAAACGTTAAGCACAAATGTCCTTTTAAAATTCGCATATGTTGCTCTCGAGTATAAATTATCAAAGATGTGTTTGTAATAAAAAGCATCCACTGTATTTGGGACATCAGTTGTGTGTAAAAACGTGGCTGTTTTCATAGTAAATGTCGTAAAAATTAACACTTGCGAAAATATAATAATGCCTGCTGCAAAGATGTGGAAAATAAGACTTTTTTCAGATTGTTAATATTGATCATAACTCTTAGAAAGCACTCACTTTCCCTGTTTAAAAGCCTGCGTCCAAGGTGTAAAATTAACCCTCCTACCCAGACTTAAATAAGGTCATTTGAAACAGAGCCAGATTAACAAATTTTTGAAAACAAAGCAATGTTTTGGGGAAATAGAAGGAAGAGACATTTTTATGTTCAAGTAAAAACAGATATTGCTTCTTCAAAAAGAAAGGGTGGAAATGAACGCATTCTTGTGAAGCTGCAAAAGAATGCGAATTGCCAGAGGAAAAATGGGGGAGAAATAAGAGTGAAAATATCGATAATTTCGACTCCTAAGATGTCTATAATATGACGGCAAAGTACTAATGAAAACCAAACCAAAGAAATCTAGAGCAAGCCCCAGTAAGCCTAGATATCATATAACACTCCAGCTTCTTCCCAAGGAAAGATAGTTTCAACTTTCAACCCCACATAAACTGTAGTATTCCTTGGCCAAACCAATAGATAACTCTAACCTTCCTTGGCCAAACTAACATATTTGTCAGAGTAAATGAATCAGAATAACGTCGGACCCCCATGCGGAAGTTAAAATCGACGCACCCGAAAGACATTACTTTTTCCTCCTCAGACTCTCTGCCCTCAAAATGAATATATGCTCAAAAGAAAGGAGGAATTCCTTGTCCAGGTGCCAAGAACGAATTTTATACAAGAACAAGCGGCTTCCGTAGTTGCATTACTTTCGGGGGGAAATGAGAGCAATGAAGCAATTAAAATGTGGCATTACTAGTATAATGGCTACATGTTTAAGTTCTTACCTCCGTCTTTAGAGTCGAATCCATCTAGGAAATCAGTGTCCTCCGGCAAGAACTGATTATGGCTGCTGTCACTGTTGCCGGCGGCGCCACCGGCTGAGCTGTTCATGCCCTGCGCCGGCGTGCCCGGCAAACTCGAACCCACACTCGTCGGCGGCTTCACGTCCTCCAGCCCGCTACTCGGCCGGTCAGCCGGCGGCTGGCTGCCGTCCACCGGCGGCGTCGACATGCCGCCGAGGCTGTTTGGCGTGGCGCGGCTGTTGTTATCACAAAGCGGAGTGGCGGCGCCGCTGCCGCCGTTCACTTCACTGGCACCGTCTGCCGCGGGCGCGGCATCAGTCTTGTCCGCGGCCGCGCCTGAGGCCGCGCTGTGGTTGGACGACGGCCGGTCGAGGACGCTCGCCGGCGTGCCGACCGCGGACGAGTCTTTGAGTGTGGGCGTGGTGGACCCGACGGAGCCTGGGGGCGTGGCCGTCGCCGGGGAGGATGTGGAGTTGGGTCTGCTGGTGGGCGTGTCTGGCCCCGCTGCGGATGCTTTGCTGTTGGGCCCTCCTGGGCCGACTGCCCCCGGGGCTGCCCCTGGAGCTTGGGGTGGGGCTGTCTTTGCCCCGCCTCCCGCGCCAGAGGTCTCGTTCTTCATGGTGTGGTGGACGAGCGGGATCTATGGCTGGTTGCTGCGGGTGGCTCACTTTGATTTAATAACAATCTGCAAACGAAGAAGAGAGATTTGTTGAGTTATTGTTTGTTGTTAACATGTCAATGAAGTATAAAGCGCACCAATAACATCTCGCCATTTTCATATCTTTTGAAACATTGGCAAATAAAGTCACAGCTAGAACACGCGGTGCAAAGACTGATTTTATTTATTTAGCATCAATCAGCGAGAGAAGAGCTCCAACAAGTTTGAACGACAAAGTCTTCTTTGCAAACTCCTTCTGCTGAGCTCGTGCTCAAATACAAAAGAACATCAGTTGAAGGATCGCCTGTGAATAATTTCGTCGTTTCCGAGAGAGATATGAAAATGGGAATGTGGATCATACAAATGAAGAAGGAAGTTTAAAGAATTATAACGCTTGTTCAATCAGAAAAGCAGGCATTGGGAAATTACATTTACATTTTGTTCACAAAAAGTCAAGAATTACGTAATTCTAGTAATTACAATAACATACTATACTGTTGTCAGTTATTTCGTAACCAAAGAGAATAAAAATATCATTGGAAACACACACACACACACAGACGGACATGTAAATTACACATAAAATTTCATTTTCCCTGAAAATTTGAAGAATTACTTTTCCCACTGTAATTCTTCCCAATGCTTGCAGAAAAGTTGTATTAAATGTCCAATGCTTTTTAAAGAAGTATACTCTTCAACTTATTATTAGTGTTATATTACTTGATACATTTGTCTATGATTGTATAATGCTTATAGGCTCATACGTGGGCGAATAATAAAGCCGAAAAGATAATTTGTGACAAAATGTCCTTTTGTTCCTTCGAGATATCAATGAGTCCATTTTGTCCCAGATTTTAGATCTCCTGATGACAGATTGTATTTTTTGCAGACTTTGTGTTGTATAAACATATTTATGAGGCAGTTTTCAAGAACACAGCTTAAAATGATGCTTCATTAAATATTCTTGATACGGTCAGGCATTCTGTTGTTAGACATTATGCAAATATCCCAAGGTTTTAAGCCTAAATAAGGTTTAACTTTTGGGCAAAATATATATAAAAAATATAATGTTTTAGCTGCAAAATATCCCAAAACTATGTACTTATACTGAATTACTTAGTATTGTATGCATCATCTTTGGTCCCTTAACCCGAATAGACCGTTGCTCGTGTTTCTACCGCGTCGTTATTCTAATAGAACGGCCAAAAAGTTGCTCCAAAAGAGACCTAAATATAACCTTAGATAGGCAACCAACACGTTTAAATCAAAGCTTTTTCTCGGCATATTAACGTTGATTACAATCATTTTGTACATTATGATCATAAATAATATCCAATTTTCAGTGATACACTCAGTGTATAAATAGTTATGATTGATGAAGCGCGATCAACATGAAACAAACGTATTGATTTTATTTGCACACAGCATTGATTAAATGTAATTATACGAACGAACCTCTGTTTTGTCTTCTTTAATCTCTTTGAACAAAGCAATGAATCTATGACTCCGTTTTGCCGGCCCAACTTTTTTTGAAGACACAAAAATCAGGGCAGAAACGAACGAACGAAGAAGACAAGAAAAGAGAGAAGCTTCATGTTTGGCCGCTGCCGCTGCTGATGTTAGTGTAGCTAGCTAGATCACCGCGTGTTTGGGCTTCAACGCCTCTTCACTGCACAGTGGATTTAACAGGAATTAATACACGACAAATATAAATAGTAATGTGAAGTAATTATCTGTCCACTGTGCATATTCTGCTACATTCGATCTAGGATTAATACAGTTTAAGTTACTTACAATTGTGCTTTCGCCTTAGAGACCCTTAAATGCTCTCTATTCCATAACCACCACTTCATTGAACGACAAATAGTAATAATAACGAAATATGGATGACGACGACGCTAACTGACCCCCCTCTAAATAGCTGCAAATAAACGCCCCGCAGGGTGAGAGCGACAGAGGACGGGGATTAATTAATTGTCTTCCGTAGCTGCTGCTACTTCCAATCATCTTAATAAAACTATGGAGGAAACGCTTGTTCCATTTTGTCCGTTACACTTTTGTGTACAACAGGTTTCTGCACTATATTCTATGCATACGTATGTAGAGATGCAAAAACTGATAGTTGTCTGTACAACATAATTGTTTACAGCAAAGCAAGACCGCAGAGAAACGAGTGTGAAAAAAGAGGCTTAACAAGCATTTAGAGATGATCATGATCCGATACTCGGACGTGGTTAGTCTTCATTACTTCATATCCAAGAAAAGAAAATCATTTGCCAATGATCACAGCTAGAGAAAAAACGCGGTTCTGTGAAGTGAGAAGCAGGCAGAGGAGAGGAAAAGAAGGTTCACCAAGTGTTTAGCAGTAGCAGCAGCAGTCACAGGGAAGAAGGAGGAGGAGGAGAAGTCTATCTTTCAGCACAGTGGATTAGAAATGGGTTCAATTAAAGAAATTGTGCAAAGAAGCAGTGTAAATATGCCTGTATTATATACATTTAGAGGCATTTTCTCTTGGGCACAGTTTCATAACCACTGTGCACTGCCCCATTCTTCTTTCCTGTAGTAAGTTTTTTGGGGTCGCTTGCTGCAGCTAGCAGAAGGAGGACTGAGCGCACTGGCAGTAGTAGTATGGCGCTAGTAGTGGGTCGTCGTCGTCTTGTGCTCAGTCGCATACCTAGACACACAGACATACACGGCCACCGCGCCGGTCCTCTCAAGACAGCTCATTGGCTAATGAAGACGGGAATAAGACAGGAGGACCACGTTTGCGCGTCTCAGAAGTGTTTCCAGTCTCCAAAGAGATAAATAGAGAGGTTGGACGGAGTGGCTTAGCTGGATAGATGGTCAAGCCACTCTATATGGATGTAATCTCAGTTAATGCAGTCACCCTAGAGCTCTCATTTTCAGAGGGAGAGAGGAGAGCCCCCAACATTGCGCGTTTTTCGGGGGGTTGCTTCAAACATAGAGTCCGTCAAACGTTTTTGGAGGGAGAGAGACTCGTAAGGGCAGGTGGCCCGAGTTCTACTTTTTTGCTCCTCTCCCCCTTTTTTTCAGGGTTACACATACGTAACGCACATCACAGTGACACGCCACCGTTTACAGATCATTACAGGGGGTGACAATGTGATCTTAACCTAGGGTGGACTGTGTTGTATAATAAGTTCAATAAACGACGTCGGCGGCGTTTGGCCGTTGCAGTTTTTGTGCATGGAGAGGGATCTATATTTTGGAGAGCATTTTTTGGAAGGGAAGGTGCCATAAAGTAGATTGCATGCAACTTTGTGCAGCTAAAATGGTCATCGAAGCCTTGATTAAATATATCGGGATGTAGTAACGCACGGAGAAGGATTTATTGGAGGAGTATTTATTTATGAGAGAGGCACATGCGAGGCTGTCGTTGATGCTGAATAAAGTGAATGGTATTATCAGACTAGATTTTATCTGTTTACCAATTTAAGAGTACTTAGCAATAAAGTAAATAGCTTTACTATATAAGTGGCTCTTATATTATCGTATAAGCATTATATGAGTAACCACTAGTCTCATTTTACGGATTCATTTTCATCCCAAGTTTCCCTTTTTCCCGAAGCAACAATCTTCGCTTCTCTTGTTTCTCTTCCACTCGCATCGTCATGTCTTCAAAAGGAGAAGAAAATGTTTTAAAAGTCCGATTGCAACAAAACTCGTTGGGAAAACAAATGAACTGTTTGCCATTGGAAGGTGTCTCTCTCAGTTTTGGGCTTGTGGTAGTGAAGGTGGGCAAAGAAAACATACCAGAGGTATGACGTTATTTGCACCATAGATGCATTAAATAGCAAATATACGCAATTACACTGTTAAAATATGTGCATCCAAGTGTCAATTGATATCCGTTACGGAAAGCTCCAAGACATCCTTTGATTCAGCTACCGAACACCGGTCTGCAATAAGAAGTATCTGAGTAGGAGGAGCAGAGCTGTCTACAAGTTGTCACTTTTTTCAGTTTTCTTTGGGGGGCGTCGCCATGATTTTCTAGATCGGTGTAATAACAAGAGAATTTTCTCTCTTTTGCGTCCTTTATACACTAGATGGCAGGTAAGGTCCGGTGAGTGGTCGGCAATTTGTTGGTATTTCACCCAAAATCCATCTGGTGGTCTACAAGTGAACCTCATCTCAACTTCACGTCCTGAGAGGACTCTGCTCACTGAGCTCAGCGTAAAGAAAACATTCAGGGAAACTGCACATTGGTTTGGTTTGAAAGTATTAATTAATTAGTATTAAAATATTACTGATCCTGAAATTAGCCAGGAATCAACAATCCACTTTAAATATTTTAAATATGTCAAACTTGAACCCACTGTGTCAGTCCTCTTTTTTACTCAGTAAATACTTTTTTCTGAGTAGACTGATTGTATGCACTCAGGAGGAATTCGCGGCACAAATTTGAATTTAATTTCCATCAAAATGGCGACCACTCAAACGACCTTACCTGCCATCTAGTGAGCACACAGTGCAAAAGAATGAAAAATCTCTCTTTATTGTCGATAAAGGAACGGTGTAATATTATCGAATAGTACGGTAAAGTAAGTCTCATTTTCGGTGAAATTTTAAAGCACATTGTCAAACTAGTTTTCGCCACTCTACAGTTGACGTAAACAAGAGCGGTTACACATGCTCCCCACTGGGTTTAAAGAAACAAAAACATGTGGACCGTTTAGGCATATTTTGAGCATCCGAAATTCCTTTAAAATATTGACAAATTGCGAAGAAATGTATCAATTTGCTGTGTGTTTGTCTCGCCGTCCGCTCAAAATTTTGAGAATTTATTATACAGCTCTTCTTTTTTTCCTCTCAAAAATCACTCCTTCGATCACGGTCACACGGCGCCGGCAGCAGCTTTAAATGAGCATTAATCGGACATTTTGAGGATAAAAACACATGTTTTATGCCATTTTAAGGGCTGTTTTAACCTTAGTTTATGATGAAACAAGGTCCGAGATCTGACCGTTTATAGCTAAGAGAAAAATCTCTTTTTGGAGGCAACAGAAAAAAGCGGGTTTTCCAGTTGTATACAGCAGCAGCAGTTCAATATCGGCAATGCTGCTGCTGCTGCTGTATGCCGGTGTTCTAATACATATATATTCATATGCCCACTGCACAGCCTCTCACTCTTAAAAGGTAAACAGTTATGGACATAAATGCATAAAGGGTTCTGCTACAACATCTACAGAGTATGTCTGTGTGTTTAACACATAATGAAAATACTTAGTCTCAAAAGAAAGAGGCAAAAAATAGAGGTACCAACCATGGAATTATATATATACAATAGTATCATCAGCAACAACAGCAGCAGGAACTCAGCTCAGCCGGCGGCAGCAGCAGCAGCAGCCCCCAGGCAAATTCTGTTGCTGCAAAGAAGCTCTCCAAAACTACTCTCTGCTGCCGCCGTAGCCGTGACTGAAGAAGAAGACACAGCAGCAGCTTCAAGGAGAAGGAGAAAAGAAGAGAGAAGCAGCTTCTGAGGGGCATTTTATACAGTGCAAAACAAGAAGGATGTCTAAGCAATAGGATGTGTTATTAGTACAACTAGTACTTGTCCATGTTGGCTGGAGTAAATGTAATAGTGATTCAGTTTCAATTTAGAGTTGCAGTGCATTCAATCTCAAACTGATATCTCTGCAGTAGTGGTGTGAGTCTGTGAGGCTCAGCACACACCAAACTTATTCTCTCTCCGGAGTCATCAAACTCCGATGGACACTCAGCAACTAAAACACAAAAAGGGCAACTAGATGAAGAGATGATGATATTATACACATATTATTGTTAATATAATAATGATGTACAGAGTGTGCTTGAAAATGTGTTCACAGAGCTCCTCCTCTCAAAAGCATTTAATATTTATCCACAAAGCCTTCAAAGGTATATAATTATTCCTCTTCTCTCTCTCCACTGCTTGTTTGTGAGTATGTGTGTACATGAGGTATAAAGAGAGCATTTATTTATAAAAATGGCATTGGTAACAGTTACTTTGATGGCTTATTACATGTAATATTGTCCCCATGTAACCATTGTGTCCCCTGTATATCTATATCGAACCCACTGTGGCAACAACAGTTGATTCTTCTTCTTTTTTTCTCTTTCTCACATCCGCAAAGAAGAAAATGCAACAGAGTATGAAGAATAAATAGCATTTATGGCGTCAGAGGCAAGAACAGGAGAATGCAAAGAGTGCACACAGTGGGTTTATTGTTAGATGCATGGGAATAAAATGAGAGACCACTGTGGAGTGAATGTTTTAAATTTAGCTTCCCGTGATGTTGGAATATAAAGAAGTCAGTGAACGCAACCATGAGTAGGAGAGAATATCGTTTGGGATTATTTCGGAAAATTTAGGAGCCTCTACTTTATGCAGAAAAAAATGTCGTCATAGCAACCGGGTAAAGGTCAGATTTCTAAGGACAGCATTTGAGAGGCTTCCCTGAGCACTGATTTTCTTAAATGTTACGCTGTGCATTAATAGTTTTTATAAAAGGGCTTTCGGGAGAAAGAGAGCTAAAATAGCTGCAGTATTACGACATGGAAACGGCCTGTGAAAAAAAAGTAGAGCTACATTTCTATTTCCACCGTTTGCACGGCCACCAAAAATGTTCGTTAAAATTCTACACGAGAACGGGGGTTAGGGATGCCAGACTTTTACCATTGTTATATATTGACTGTTGCAGAGTGGCATCCCTTCATTTGGTGAGGTAGATACACAGCTCTCTAGAGACAGACTCTGCAAATAATGTACAAGAAATTTCTATCATGGCTTTCACTTAGTGAACCTATCGAAGCACACACACATTAAAGTATAGTTTTAAGTACTTACAATCATTGTTAAGGGGAGTAAAAAAGTTTCCTATGATGGGGAAAGAAGTAATAAACGTATTATTTGAGCAGATAGCAAAATGCTTCTCCTGCCTTTTCTTCCCCTTTTCCTCACTTTTCCGCTCATAGGTGAATTCCCCAGAATCCTTAAAATCGTTAACAACTGTTTACAAAAGATGTTCCATTGAACTTGATATTGCAGTACATTCTAAGAAGTATTTACTTGTGTGTGATATTCCATGGAACTTTGTCCACGTATTATACTCAAGAAGCCCCCTCTTCAACAACGTTTCTCCCCGTTGGGCAGAGGAGAGAAAAGTTTCTTTTCCTTTCCTAACCAGAGAAGAGTTCTTTCTCTCTCTTTTCTATCCTTTCCTCCTTCTCTTGAGCTGTTGGAATATCCTCTCTCCGGCTTGGAGTGTTGGGTCGAGCAAGAACAACTGAGAAAGGCAGTCGGAAGTTACTTAAACCAAAGGGATCATTTGGGAAAGTTACTTTATAGGCAAGAGTGTAAGCTGGAAGAGTTACTATATAAAGGAGGTTTGCAATCTGTAATCAAATATGATGTTAACGTTACAAAGAATTACTTTCCTCCCCATTTCTGCCAAGAATGACCATTGGCCACCGAGAGCTCTTTTTTGGACACTGAGCGAAAACGGAAAGTCCGTGCAAATACGGAGAGAAAGAGAAAGAACTTGGATCATCATCTAATGCAGAAAAGAGAATGAGCGCAGAGCTAAATGAAAATAATGTTAGATTTGTCAGTTTGTTATAACTATTGAGTCTTCACAGGGAAGTCTTTGCGCAAAAATGAAGGCTGTTGCTGAGATCCTTTCCAGCTCTCTTTTCCCTCATCTTCAGGGCCAGTGCAAGGAATTTGAAATTGCCGCGCGCGCCAAATATATTAACGTTGCTCACAGGACTTTTTCATATATATTTCCCTCTTCTGCACAAAAAAGGGGCTTACGAGTCAAGACATAAAATAGGAGAAGAAGAGGGAAAGGAAGGGTAAAAAGAAGGGACCGACTATTATTATTTTCCCCCGTTCAAAAACTGAGGAAATATCCTTGCATCAAGCATAAATTGTACAAGCAAAAAATGTCAATATATGATGGCAAACATAGTTGACTCTGCCGAGGATGCTATAAAAGGAACACAAGCCATATAATTCACAGATGTAATTTTTCTATGTTCTAACATGTTTTAGATTAAAGGAACACATCTAAAATGTACACATGCAAGTTATAGTTATTTTTTTCCACTTGCCCCTTTGCATAAAACTGCATTTAAATATTATGTGTCAAAATTGTTAAACAGATAAAAGTCATTTGATACTCAACATATGCATCTAGTGTCATCAGTTATATATTCTGCTAATTATTTAAAAATAATTTAATTAATATTTACTTGTCTAAAGAGGTTTCAGAGCTTGTTATTTTCCTCTTTTACACTTTTTTCCAGACTGCTATTTTCTTCCAACACGAAGCTCCAGAAAAATGCAAACTTCAACCCTATATACGCTCATTGCTTAGTCAAAAGAAAGGGGATCCCACACTGGCAATATTTCTTACATAGTTTTGTTAAAAATAACTAACAATGCAAGAATCTGCATGTAAAATGACAGTCACTATTTTAAAAGTAGATAAAATATTCATATTATAAACCCAACACAAAATCTGTCTAGCATCACCCTTAAGATTTCCCCCTTTTCTTCTTCTCTCTCTCTTTTCTTCCTCCTTGAAAAGCCAGGCTAAATCCAGTGGTAGCAGCACACAGTGGTGTGGCACACCAAGGCAACGGCGCCCTATATGCACATACACACAGTTGATCTAGAGAGTGTGTGAGTGTGTGGTTCAAACTCAGTGCATCAGGAAAAAGAGTTTGGTATGACTTGGAGAAAATACTCAAGATGATGAAGGAAGGAGAGAGAGAGA
>LR140306.1:0-17752 GCA_900659605.1 Tisbe holothuriae | reverse complement strand
ATAGAGAAATGCCAGTATACTCGTAATCTCTGAGTAAGATTCACGTCTCTTAATACGCGAATATCATATGGAGCAATAAGCAATATCATTATGATACTATCATCATTGTAGAACTCATTGCCAAAGTCTATTTTGATTTCCATTTTGTCCCTAGGACCCGGAGCTTCTGCGAGATTTCTGTGAATCTGAGCGGAGGACTGTTTGCCAAGTTCCAAATATTGTTGGTAAATACATTCTTAGATATTTTTTTCAAATATTTTTCTACTGATCCCTTATTGTATATTTTTGGGTACTACCTTTTGGTTCATTGACTAGTACGCCAATTTCACATTTTTCATACATCATGCCGCTGGGGAAATTTGAACAAACAACCTTCTGGGTTGGAGTCAAGCAACTTACACAATTTTAATATGGTTACTGCCCCCCATTCTTAGTTTTATTTGCCACTAGTAAAATTAATGTCTGTGTTTTAGAGAAAATTCAAAACTTGACAACAGTACAAAACAGCAAATATGATAGTTCAGATTTATGGTTTAGTAGTGACTGTATAAACTCTGCACAATGCCAGAATGTTCTCCGCAGAGCTTACCAAGGTGTGGTTTTGAAAGACTATTTTGATGGTGGAGGGGAAACAAATAAATTTGGGAGTCTACTACAAAATGTAAGGAATCTCTTAAAATTGGATTCCCTTAAGGATCTACCTTAAACCGGTTAAACACTTCATAGCTAAACCAGATTTTTGTTTAGTTTAACTAAACCAAATTTAAACAGCTGCTTATGGGAACCCAATTTTCTGGTTAAACCAAAAATTTGGTTTTGTTAAACTAAATTGGTGTTAAACTGCTTACGGGAACTGGGCTCTGTTTGATAAATCTACACTATTGATAGTAAAATATCACACTATTAAACACATTTTTAAAATACACCAGACACTTAAGGAGCTATTAACAATTTAAAGAGGTCACTAAAACACCCTGGATATTGTAATACAGGCACAGTGACTCAGTCTGTCATGATTAACATGACTTGTGTACCACATTTTTTTTTATAAACACAGAGCCCGGTGCCCGGAAGCAGTTTAAATTTTGGTTAAGTTAACTCAGAAATTTTTAATAGTTTAACTATACCAAAATTGGATTCCTGTAAGGATCTACCTTAAACCGGTTAAACACTTCATAGCTAAACCAGATTTTTGTTTAGTTTAACCAAACCAAAATTTAAACAGCTTATGGAACCCTATTTTCTGGTGGAACCAAAATTTAGGTTTAGTTACATTAAACTGGTGTTAAACCGCTCACAGGAACCGGGCTCAGTATACATGTTACTTATTTAGTTTGCTGAGACTGTTCTTGTCTCCACCTTCCACCCTGACCTTGCCATCCCTGAAAACCGGCTCATCTACGATCTTGATGCTCATGAAGACAAATCCATTGAACTCTTGATACACAAGTTGATGGAACGCTTGACAACAAGTATTCTCAAAATGGATACAGGGCCATCTGGTCTCAGTCTACTGGAATTTCCAGTGTTATTGGAGCAATTGAACTTCAAATATGGGTAGGAGACTTTTTTATTACCACACTTTTTCAGTTCAATGTCAAACCCATTCCAAGAATTTACCACTCATGTAGAACATGTTATAACTCTGCATTAGGGATCTGTTTATACACTTTAAAGTAATTATTGAATATCTAATTTGCTGGTTTAATCAATTGATACTAGTATTTTTAACTGTTATTTAAAGAATCATGCTAAATACCCATGTAAAAATGGCTGACAAAATTCTGGTATGTGTTTTTGACATTGTACTTTTGAAGTATATTTGTTGATCTAAGTAGTATAAATTACTAGCAAATATCAAGCCTTAGAAGTTAGCACATTTGATAAAAAAAATGTAGAGTATGTGCACTATACATTCTATACTTTATAGTCATGCTCAGAGATCAATACAGTACCTAGAGTTGGGCAGGCCGTCACTATTAGTTATTTTTCCTTTTTTCATCCTGAGCAAAAGGAGGGGAGGGAAATAGAGGTAGCCCGTAGGTTGAAGATGGGAGGAAAATATCATAAATATTGTTTAGAAGTCTTCCCTATCTCTATTCTTCTTGTTCTTGTCTTCCCTCAGCTATCACTATTTTTCTCAGCTCCATGTGGTGCAGGAAAACTCCGCCTGCCCACGATAGGGCGCCTGCCCAACTCTAGGTACTGTATTGATCTCTGGTCATGCTTTGTCCCCAATGACAAGAATCTAGCTCCCTTAATAATGACTCTAGTATTTAAGTACCAAAGTAGTTTAAATTTCACATACTATTGATTCAGATCTGAGTTAACCCTCCGTGAAAGGGCTTCCAAACATGTGTTCTACTCCCATCTCCAACATTGAGAAATCAAATCAATCTCAACGAGTCAAGTCAAGCATTTGGATACAAGATTGATCCACAAGTAATGATTTCAATGATGTTTCAAGGGCAACTGGTGCAGGGTGTGGATACAAGTTCGATAACAGGAAGTAATTTGTATTTTTTTTAAATCAAGCACATGCAGTTTTTAAAATACAAACCGAAGTCAGTTTCGGTTTTTGGTTTGTGAAAAAGTCGGTTTCGGTTTTTGGTTTTCGGTTTTCGGTTTTTGCCCTATATAGTTGAAGTACTTTCAAAAAAGGCAAAAATGCTATTAACTTTTGTACTCACTAATGCATCTTACATTTTCTCAATAAAAGCTCCAAAAATGTATAAAAGTGTAACATCTCTAACTTTTCCTTTTGAATGGGCTAAACTTTTCTGAAAACTCTACTTTCTGGAATACCGACAGGGTATCAAAAACCGACTTTTTGCAAACCAAAGTCGGTTTTGGTTTCGGTTTTCAAATTAACCAAAAGTTGGTTTTCAGTTTTCGGTTTTTGCACGTCCTTATATTTGCTATTCATCCCTTTTTATATATTTTTGGGCACTGCCTTTTCAGGTTCATTGCAATATTACACCACAATGGCACGTCCTTAAGGGACTGTGGCCGCATTTTGGAGAACAATTGAAAAATCCCAAGCGCCAGGTCCGGGATTTGAACCCCGGTCCCCTTACATGGGAGTCTTGCACGTTAACCATTCCTCCACAAGCTTGCGCTACCCTTGTAATTAATATTGTGTTGAAGATTATAAATATACATGAGAGCTCAAGTAATGGCGGAATGGTTAGCGTGCGAGAATTCCATACAAGGGGGCCGGGGTTTGAATACCAGCCTTGCCTGATGGATTTTTTTCAAATATTCTCTAAAAGCTGCCACACCAAGTAAAACAGGTGACAAGTTACTGACAATTCCTGCATTGGTTCGTCTTGGACTTGCTCTTGGAGGTGTGCTATTGCAATGAACCTGAAAAAGTAGCGCCCAAAATATATAGAGAAGGATGCATAGCAAATATTAAATATACCTATATACCATTGTGTCAGTATAAAATCTTTTATTAATTGTGTCATTTTGGTGTCTAGTACTTTTACTGGTAATCTTATATAGTTTTGAGCACTACCATTTGGTTCATTCAGCTTTAATGTTTCTTTATCATGACACAGGAGGGATTGATTGGCTACCTTGCCCTCCTCGGGCTCCTCCCCTGTTCTACTATATTAAAAGGTCCATTTATTTTAATGTGAAGGTATTTTGAATGTTTTTTCTGAGCCATTGTTCTAATTCTGTATCCTAGTAACACTATTGTGGAAGTAATCCATAGCTGCAATTTTTTCTAGACATTGTCACATTCCGAGAAGCCCTGATGCGCAAACATTTGAAAGGTGGCCCCAACGGAGACTTTCTCTTCAGCCTCAGTCTTGGCCGGGGAGACATTGACAAAGTTTATGAGGAAAATTTCTATGGATGGAAGTTGCTGGATGTGCTAGGGGAGACTATGAAGATTATGAGGCTTTCTATGGTAGTTAAAGTGATAAATACATTTGTAATGGGCATTCAATTATAAAGAAACATTAAGAAGATTACATTTAAAAATTAATTCTTAAAATTTTCATGAAGAATGTAATTCTGGAGCTAATTTTGGTGTAATTCTATGTTATTGTACTGTAGTTCCTAGAATTGCGTCATTCTTGTCGTTTGTCAACAAAATTAATGTAATTGAAATTATTTTAAATTAAATGTAATTTCCCAATACTAGATTATAGGGTCAATTTTTGTAAACCCAATTTTTTGCTGCAATGTTATGCCCTGAGGCACAAAAAATATTTACTACCATCATTTAACATTTTTATAGGTAAATGCAAATGTTGGTAAACTTGAAGATCAATTTCTTGAAGGTCTGTTTGATAGATCATTGTTTGAAGACTTTGGAATTGGGTAAGTGAGCATTACATATATTTAAGACAACAGTCACTCAGCTTTCCAGTTGATAAGAGTTCTGTAGCCAAACTTGGAACTCATCAGAAGACTACACAAATATTTTAAGATATGTTTTATGCTCTGTACTGATACTGTAAAAGTACATACAATTTTAAGGACTCCTTTGAATCTTCTTTTCAAGATCTTTATAGATTTAGAACAAATTATTTGGCAACTTTTGCTTCTTATAATTCGGACAGTCACTAAGAACTCAAAAATGGTATGTGTCTGCTTCCAGCTTTAAACCAAGTTCTGTTGCCAACAATCCTGATTTGAATAGATTGGATATGTTACTTAAATGTGAATTAATACAACAGGAATATCTTCAGGGTAACATCACTGGTTATAAAAAGGTAAATCAAAATATATGGTCATAATTATTTCATTGAGATTGATGTGCAGAAAGACACATCTTACTATAAGTATATAATATAATTATAAAACAGAGTACAGTAACATTAAACTGACATAAACATTAAACAGTGCCTTGCCAGAGTCAGATTTGGGGACAAACTGACACCATTTGGGAACTTTTGACATGTTTGGGTGGGACAAATTGTTTAGATTTAGACTGGAACAGTTTTGAGAGAAAATCAATATTTTGGTCTAAAATGATGTTTCCTTTAACTTCTCATTAATAATGTTGCTTTCAGAGAGTTTAAGTAATGTTTGCCTGAAACACACATACATGCAATAAAATAGACATGGACTGTTACTGTAGATTATGGGTACCCTTTTTGTTACATACAAAAATGTAATGTTCTAAATATGGTACCCTGTTTAAATTTTAACCCCAAATTGGTCCCAGTGAGCATAGATTTTGTCCCAAACCCGAATAAATGCCTGGCAACCCTGGATGTACATTCAGTCTTTCTCTCATTTAGACAGACTGTGCCCCTAATTTCCACCACACTTGGACCAGCAGAGGCATCTGCTCCTCATTCAATGCACTCAGCCAATCCATTATCTGGAAACCTTCTTCAATATCAAAACTGTTTTCAGAGGCATTCACACCTTCCAGTAACAACATGTTGTTAAATGTTTCTTCAACGGGGCCAAGAAATGGATTGTTTCTCATACTGGATACACATCAGGTTTATACAATTTCTGCTGTCCAAAAGATAAGAGTTCTCTAGCCAAATTTGTAACTCGTTAAAAGAGCCATGAAGACTTTTAATCTATGTTAATGCTCAGTCTGCGCTGTTACTATAAAAGTCCACAAGAGGTAAGTACTCTTTTGAGTACTTATTTCAAGGTCTTTATAGAATTAGAACAGACATAAATTATGTGGCACCTTATTTGCTTCTTTTCATTTGGACAGCTGATTTTTTTATAGACCAAATGTATGTTACATGTTTTCTTTCTTATCTAGTCTGAAATTTTCGGCTCAAGTAGTGGAACCTTCACTCTAAGTGTGTCTGCAGCACATGACTACAGTTTCATTTCAACTGCTGAACAGGTAAACTTGAGGTGGAATTATTTTTAAAAGAAGCAATTATACTTACCGTGGCAACCTCTTTGTCAACCACTTTTTTGGTGATGTTCACAGATGGGGCTGCCAGGCTTTACATCATTTGCTAGGGCCTAGTTTCTTTTAAGTCATGCACATTCCAGTAAGCCTGAAAGCATTTCTCCAAATTTTTGACCAATTATACGTCAAGAGCAGTTTAGCTTTCAGTAGCACTGTCAGGGAATCGAACACACAACCAATTAGTGTCCTGTGCACAAGCCAGTCGCTCTACCAATTAAGCTACTGCCCTTCTAACTTTATTTTTACTTGTACTTTATCTTTGCTACAGATCACAATCTATCCTGGTCATTCCTCCAAAATCACAGTCAAACCATCAAGGAAAATTACTACACAAGAGGTCATGAGTTCCTACAGTGTTTCCAAAAGAGGTTGTTCAACATCCAATGAATTCCAGAGTGATCTTGACAGTGAAAGTAGTTCATTATTCACATTCAGTAATGAAAGGACATGCCAATTTGAATGTGCTCTCAAAGAGGTAAAAAAGGAATCACAACTGAATATAGTTGAGAAATAGATAAAACGGCAATATAATATGAGCTGACTCTTACATAATATATTTTCAGGAAGTAACTAGTTACAAGTTACTAGTTACTGTAACTAGTTACTCAACCCGGTAACGTTTAAGTAACTAGTTATTGGCCACACAAAAATTGTTACTGAAACTGTAATTTTATTTGGCTTCTTTAGATGTTACAGTTACTTGTAACTGTTAGCATATCAATCGAAGTTACAATTCCTCTTTAAAACAATAACATTGGTCAATAATTATTACATCCATATATAGACATCCACTGCCATTGGCTGCATTCCCTGGGACTACCCCAGGGTTGACCACACTCTACCGCTCTGTACAAGAGACCTCACAGGAAACTTCACCAGGATGTTACAAGGGTTTGATGCAAATTCAAACTGTTCCCACTGCAATAATGACTGCTCCAATGTCATGTATGAACTCCAAGTGGATTCCATGAAACTGGATCCAATGATTGAGTGTGAGAATGAACATATCATGGTGAGAATACTTTTTACAGGTTTAGACTAAAGAAAAATAGGACTCCCTGTTAAACAGGTGGCCTTGATTATATGTAGAGCTGCAGGGAGCAGCGGGCTCAAATTCAAGGACCCCTGAATAGAGGAATGTGTACTTCTAAATCTGTTGTATTACATACAGAAAATGAAACTTTCCATAAACTGGAAAAAAAATTATCCTAAGCCATAAAACAAAAATGTTTCTGCATATCCAGACCTATCCTATCCTCTCCTTCTGCACAAAGTCATGGTATTAAAAGCAGAAAGCAATTTATCTTAAATTAATTGAGTAAAGTCGGAGGTATTTTTTGGTGCATCCATTTGGAGGGTGCTCAAAATCCATTTTAAAGTCCTGCTTCAATTGGAGCTGAGTTTGGGGAAGAAAGGCTACCACAGGCAGGAAATATGCCCTGGCATTTTTTGTCAGCTGATAATCTTACTTAATCAATAGGGATAGCATGACTAGCATCATAAAGCCTTTTTTCCTTTAATCCAAAGGTACAAGACTTCCTAATTAGTACAATAATAATTGCTGTAAATGTGCTTACTTTTTTAATAAGCTCTACTTTCTTTCAGAAATTAAGCACCTCCTCAATATCCAGCCCAGCGGATCATTTTGCCTGGATCTACCGTCAGACCAACATCTGGCAGAGCAACATGTTTGGCCGGACTCTAGATCCAAGTTTACAATCCCGGTGTGAGCACAAGCTGAGCCAGGATATGGCCTATGTTCAGGTTACGGTTGGTGTAGAGGAAGTGGAGACATACACATTGACAGTGGCATACTCACTTTTGGATAAGGTTGGAATAATAGGTAAAGGAGTTTCATAATTGGAAAAACAGACAAAGGCCTGTTCTAATTATATACAATTCCTGTTACAGTTGCATGGAAAGAAATGAAACAAAACTCAAAAATATGTTTGCGTGAATATTAACGTTTTATATAAGCATTTATTAGATTGAAGCTTCTGATAAAAAAAAATCAACAGTTATTACCATTCATGTAACAGTACAGCAGCTTGAAATGTTCCCCAATAGTTAGGGGTTTAGAGAACCGCTACAATTGTGTTTTCATTTACAATCTAGTTTCTGCTCAGAATAGTTTCAAAAGGAATTCAAAACTGTAAAGCTAAGCAATACACTGTGTTATTGTGTCACATAATATTTGAATAATTTGTTTATATGTATATTAATTCTAGGTGGAATCTTTGGCCTCTTTCTTGGTTTCAGCATCATATCAAGCATTGAAGCTGCCTACTGGATATGGATCCTACTTACAAGTCTATCAGTGCTATGGAAAGTTCAGAGGAAAAATTTACATTAATACAGTTTCAAACAAATATGTATTTTAAATAAATTCGTATGCAAAAAGAAATTTCAACATTGCTAAAGTCAGTAATGAGATAATGACCATTTAAAATATGTTTCAATACATATCAGCTACCCTGTAGTTTAATATTTAAGAAAACATTAGAGTTATGTGCTAATTCGTTACAATATTTCTGAAAAGTAGTTTGGAAGTTAGTGGTTTGAAATGTAATTTTTTAATGCTAGATAATGGTATGTAAGGTTTTATATTAAGGACGTGCGGGTACCCGGATCAGGACCCGGATCCGCGAATCCAAAAGGATCCGGACCCGGATCCGTCGATTTTTGAGTTCCCCACGGATCCGGGTCGGGTCCAAATGGGTATATTATTTTAAAAAAAAATAAATATAAAAATGTACAGAAAAGGTGCAAGTTTATTGCTTGTCAACTACATGTCATAAGTAAGCTGTTTATGTTGAACATGTTTGTACAGGGTGCGGAAGCAAATTTGTCCGCCTCTCGGTTTTTATCAGTAAACACATTATTACAGGTGTACCGTTTGTTTTACAAGCATATGTATTAATCAATAAATTGAGCATGCATATCATTCTACTATCCCTAAAATTTATGCCACAGTAACTTAACTGAGAGAGACAGAAACTGCAGTAACGTGTCACCTACTGAGAGCTTTTTTCTACCTCAATGCCATTGCTCACAGCTCCATGTAAAAGCATGTCAGATGGTCTATGTTTTAGCCATATACTCATTTTAGACATCTGAAACATACGCAGGCAAAATAATTTACACTGGCTTAACCATTTCTTCTTTCAAGCCAAGAAAGCACCAAAAACTACAGTGAAAAGTCAGCCAAAAATATGTCCGACTTTGCTATGGCATTTAGGGAAGAAAATTGTTCAGAGTACCTATGATTTTACTGCTTCCTGTTATAATGTATGCTCTCAAGAATACAAAACAACCTTAGCTGGCCTTCAATGTGGCCTTGAGGATGACTAACTTGCATTCCACAAGAGCTATAATAACAGCCAAAAGCTGCCATAAAACACCGATTTTGAACAGGCAAATGACCTTGAAGATGACTACTTAGTTGCACAATAATTTGGCAAGATACACTTTGGGCATTCAAGTATTATATGGAAGAGTTTTGTCTCTTCAAGTGCACAAATGTGGACACACAAGCAAGGAGGACATATTTACGATTTTCTCGTATTAATAGAATCCGCGCGAGGGAAATCTGGCTCAGTGCCTTAAATCTACTATGAGCAGAGTGTATGCCACTTAAGAGGAATAATTATTTAACAAGAAATGCTGCCAAGTAATGTATCTAAAATCTGTGAAAAAATCAGCTTGGGTTAATTAATAAAATTATGGAGAAAAGATGCCTCAAATGTCGCGGACAGTTTTGCTTCCCCACCCTGTAGTAATGCATAATGTACCCTTGGCCTAGCATGTAGTAAGATCGTTTTGCTGAACCCGACCCGGACCCGGATCCGGATCCGCGCACCCGTCCTCAGTCAAACTCAGCAACAGCAAAAACAACGTTTTCAGGAGAGCCGTTTGAAGTTAAAATTGATGAAACATGGGGAACTCATATTGATTAGTAATAATTTTGACTGGAATATTATAAAGTTAAGCTTACAAATTCGTATGCCTAACTATTATAGTCAATAATGACCTCATTAGCGTCCTAATTACCACTTTATTTGTTTGAAGGAGGATAGTCAAAATCGTTTTTTGCTGTTTCCTCTATCATACAAAGAAACTTCTTCCATAGAGCATTTAGGACTTTAAAATGTTACCTGGTGAAAGAAAGATGCCTATTTTATGCATTAGCACCGTTAAATGATGTAATTAATGACTAAATAGCCCATAAAAACGTGGCAAACTTGCACTATTTTCTCTTTCGGCGCTTTGTTTTGGTCGCGTCCGGCCTCAGTAGCCGAAGCAGGGACGACGGAATACTTAAGTGAAGACATGAACAAATTAAGACATATAACTACAAAATTTAAGGCATACTGCGCATTTATTGGGTATAATATCCTAACCATTTAGACATAAATATGTTAATTTAACATTGATTTGGTTTTAAATGTCCTAAATTGAAAAGAAAGTATTTAAAGTGGCATTTGGCTCCGAAAAATCATAGTTAGAATCATCCCTGATATTGAGCACGGATAACTTAGCTGGCGTACAGTAACACACTACTAAACCAATCCAAACATATTTCAATTATCTAGGAGATGAGTTTGTGTGTTTGACGGAGGAAATGGAGCAAAAAGATTCGGGAAATCCTCCATCAAACAAAGAAGAAAAGCTTCTTTTTAATATTTTACAACGAATATTAGGCATAACAATGCAGATCTTGGGGTGAAATGTAGCCTGAACAATTATCTTGCCGATTGGCAAATAAAATTTAAACCCAATTTTTTTTGTTGCTTTGTCTGAGTGAGGTGGGTTGCGCGGATCCAACTGGATCCGGACCCGGATCCGGACCCGACCGAAAATCCTAGGACCCGCACGTCTCTATTTTATATCAACATATATTATTATGTTGTGCATTTCCAATAATCAAAATAAAATTAATGCCTTTATTAAATTACTATTTAGATATATTTATTCCGCTTCCCGCCGATTTTTCCTTCTCTTGGTCTTTTTGTCATGCTGTACATTGGTCATTTTAAGTAGGTCATGTTTATGGCTTATTCAGCATTTCTTTATTGTTCTTGCATTGTTGACTTTTTGAGCGCTTCGCATTAATAATAACCGAAATGAGTGAGTGGACTTATTTTAATTTGAACGCTATTATATAATTCGACTTGTCTGTTTAATATATTATACATATGTTTCTGATCTATTGTATTAGCTATGCTTAAAAGTTCGTCTCAACTGCATTTTATGATTTTTATAATTGTATTGAATTATTTCATGCTTATTTTAAACTTATATACCAGTTTTTTTATTATTACTCAAGTGTGAGTTTACAAACGGAGGGCTTTGATTCCTTACAATTCGTATTAAACCATTTGTAATCGAATTCCTATAAAAGATGAAACATATTTTAGTATGAAGATAATTCATGAAAATTGATAAATCACAGTTAGGTCTGGCTTTATGCCATTCTTGCCATTTCTGCTTCAAGTCAGCTGATGCATTCTGGCTTTATTCCAAGGTTTGCTTTGGCTTTATTGTGGCGTTGGTTTTGGCTTTATTCCAGGGTTGGTTTTGGCCTTAAGGCGGAATACCTACCACTAGATGGCCCAAAAGTTGCTCATTCACCTCCATACTTCACTTAAATCCGGTGATGAAGGGGAAAATAGTAAACTAACTTAATAAATGGGGATATTCTGGTACTTTTACCCGCTATTTTAGAGCACTTATAGGGCCAATAATGAGACAGTATGGCTTTAAAGCATGAATTAGGCAAATAATTAAAATAGCTTGACCTAACTGTCAAATCTAAAAACAAACATGCCTACCTCTGTTCCCACATAACCACAATGACCATTTGGAGAAGGACTCTCATACCAATTATTAAAATTAACTGTAGCTCCATCAGAGAAAACCCACACCCCTTTGTTAGCAATATCATTCAGCCCAAACCAGGTTTCAGAGGATGTTAAACCTGTAAATAATTAATCAATAAATATTTAAAATATTACGACGCTTTAATCTTTACCATTTTGATGGTTATCCTACTTTACTTAAAATATTTTATAGGCATATTCATAGTACGTAAAATATTAAATAATCATATAATAGTGTTTCATAATAATATCAATTTTGTCCAATTTTAGTACTTTTAAAACAAATACAAGTTCCTTAATACATTATGACTTTTGTATGCTCACAGAGCCGGTGGCAAATAATAGGTCTTAGATAAAGTTGTCCATTTCATTAGTCACACTGCTTATAACATTAAATTTTAGGCGGATTAAATTCATGGTTACTTTAACTATTGCTTCAGCAGTTACCTCCAACAAATGTATTCTCCTCTGCATTCTGAAAGGATGCCAAGCTAGCGCCTTCTCCATTACATTTACTCCTTGCTTGACCCCATGAGAGAGAATCATTGTTGAATTTATAGCAGGCAGACCCAGATTCATAGGAGTAATAGGAGTAATCTTTTGGGCAAGCTGAAATCATTTTGAGTCAGTATATTTGGAATCTATGAATATTAATTAATTACACAGCAAAATGAAACGTATCTTAAATATATACAACAATTAGAAATTTGTAGTGTACACACACGAAGGGAATTTGTTTGGTTGTACAGTCATGACTGTACTTCTCAAATCACAAGTTTAACTTCAAGTCTAATGCCAATCTTTGAAAGTTTATGATTTTGAATTTTCTTAATAAAAATGACCAAACACCAATGCAGCAGCTAACCTGATCATCTGAATTAAGATATTTACACAATGCTATTCATCCTTTTTTGTATATTTTAGGGCCCTAACTTTTCAGGTTCATTGCAATATAACACGCTACAAGGGCAATATTATTGTGTCCAAGAGGGAAAGACTTAGTGGCAGTTTTTGGTGCACCTAAAATGCTTCCGGAGAGGGCGGGGAAACGAACCCTTAGAAGTCTGCACACCAAGAAATCGCGCTCATTAAGAGATTTAATAAACTACCTTACCTTTTGCAATATGCAGTGCCTGTAGACCTGGACCATTTCCCCAATAATCTACCAAAGTGACTTTAATGTATTTCGCTACTTTGGGACTTTCTTCTCCTTGCAAATCCACTGTGTGCGTGGGACTAATACAGGATTGATTCCGTGGGTCTTCCAATTCGTCACTTGCAAATGGGTAGTAGGTAATGTCATCAGAGGATGTCTCTATTTCATAGTTCCTTGCACCTCTGAAACAGGGGGTTTGCAATTAAAAGTTAATCATAATATATTAGAGAAGAGAAAAGAATTCACAAAAACAAATCATGCAAGAGAAAGGGAGGATTGTATTTTCAAGTATTTTATTTTGTAAGTACTTTTTAAACGATCGAGTAAGAGTATATAACTGGGACGCATGACTCTGAAGGTAGAAATCTTTTAAGTTAAAATAAGCAAACTCATATCAGACAATGTGTACGCCATCCAAAATATGTTTTCGATTATACAAATCTTTGTAACTCCTTCTTACCTATCTCTATGAAATGCATTGTTTGTGTTAATCAAACCCAAACCTAAAAGTTTAACCTCAGGAATCACTTCCACCACAAAGCTCTGATTGACTGCGAGATTGCCGTAGACCATGTAATTTGCACGTTCAGTTCCCCGACTGTCACATCTAGATATGTTAAGGGTGTTCTCCGGTGAAAAATAGTCAGGCACTTGCCAGGCAAATGTTGGATCACCTCGTAAAAACTTCATTGTTATATCTAAAAATAAAGTGTATCTCACATATTTGTGCATGGCTTTCAGGCAATAAAACTCAACAATTTATTATGAAGTATTTTTTCATCAGTAGTGGCAAAAAGAGGGCAATCATTGTCATGTGCCAGTTTATTTGATAGTAAGGCTAGGGTTTTGCACTATTTGTTTGCCAGGACTGGTCTTCTTTCTGTTTAACTTACTTAGCTTTTCAGTTGCCGTAAAAGGCAACGGGTCAATGACTTCGTCATATTTCAGGTTACATGTAGTCCGACAATCATTCTCCAACTCCAAGTGCTCTGAAAATAAGAAAATATGACGCTGCGGAAAATGGCCAGAGTAAAATTTAATGTCGGATACTCTGAGTTTAAGCTTAAACATCCCGAAACCTAGTGAACTTTTTCCTTCATCAAAATGGACAGTTTGCCCTCAGGAAGTGATTTGTAACTACTCTACAGTAGCTAGAACTGTGTGTGATGGTCCAAATGGCTTGTCATCGAGCCTGTGTGGCCTTAGTTTTTTTTGTGAAAGGTTCGCGTATGCTATCTTGGAGAATGATTATTTTTACTTTAGTCCAGAGATCAATACAGTGCCTAGAGTTGGGCATACGCCCAGCCAAGGCAGAAACAGGCCGACACTACATTACTGTGTTACAAAATTTACAAATAATACGCTCATTTCATGATTTGCTACAGAGTCTGACTTTGCTCTTGTCTTGAATTCATTGCTTAGTATAGAAATGTTAATAAACAATGAAGTTTCATTTTCACTATGAACTAAGTCACCAAATGAATTTGCAATGTGCTCATTAGAGAAAGACTTTGGTATCAAGGTTTTACAGACCTATTAACATTATAAGATTCTACAATCAAGTTTAAGTCATAAACACTAAACAAATGAAAAGTTGAAATTCTTACCATTCCAAAAGAGTTTCTACACACCATTGAGTTTTAAAAGTATGTAATGTTTTTTTCACGAATTTGGATTTTGGTCCGCTCTGATCTGGTTATGTGGCAAGTAGAGCAACAAACTACTGTCAAACATATCAAATATTTGGCCTTTTTGCACCACATTTGGAGATTTGTAAGGAAAGAGATTTTTTGCACTTTTACCTCTAAAGAGATTTTTGAAGGAAAGAGACAATTTGCTACAGAGACTTTAGAGGCAAGGATTATTTACATGTATATCAGTCCAACTACTGGGGTGAAAAGGAGACCCGATCTTTGATAATAATTAGTATTATTATAAGGCATCACCTTGACAAAGATCTATTTCACATTCTTCTCCTTCTTTGCTCAAACCAGGGCAATCTTCTCCGCCATGACTGGGAGGCGGATGATCGCACTCTCGATGTCTTACACGAGTTCCTCCACCACAAGTCCTTGAACAAGGTGTCCAGTCTTGCCACGTGCTCCATTCACCATTGACTGACACATGGTAAGAATATAATAAAATACATTTTAAAATTGTTTTTTTTTCCTGAAATCTAAAGAACTTCTTCTGCCTTTGACTTCATAAAGTTTTAGGCCTCAATATTTTCAATATAAAGTATTTGTTTAATTTTTTTTTGCCTGTAAACAGTAATACCTGGGCAGTTCATTTCATCCGAGTTATCCCTACAGTCATCGTCACCATCACATTTGAATTGGTTTGGAACACAGAACCTGCCGTGGATGCATTGGAATTCGTATCTAGTACAGGGAAATGGTGTGACAGTTGTTGGGCGGCGAGTAGTCAGTGCGAGGGAGTTTTCTGCAAGAAACCAAAGTCCTAGCACGGTCTTAAGTATCAGCATCTTGACTGTGTCAGGTCACTTTAGGATCTGACAGCAAATACGTGGTTCTATTGACAATTTATACCCTTCTGTCTGGCAGGTATTAATGATTAAATATATACATTACATGCTGCAAAACGAGGCAAGGACACATTAGTTCGAATTCAGCATAGCATTACTTTAGTGCGACATTAGTCCAAATATTTCCTTGGGTGATTACTAGCCCTAACACTGCAGTACATCATTTGTCCGAAACTGTTCTAAGGGTATTCCGCCTTAAGGCCAAAACCAGCCCTGGAATAAAGCCAGAACCAACTGCCGCAATAAAGCCAGAACAAACCTCGGAATTAGGCCAGAATGCATCAGCTGATAATGAGCTGAAATGGCAAGTCCCGGAATAAAGCCCAATGGCTGCTAGAGAGAACAATATTGAGGTTGCTAAACATGATGATGTGTTGATTGATTAACATATAGAACATACATTGAAGCTTTTGTCCAGGTACTTCAGGAACTGGTGGCATTTCACCAGTTAATGGCAAAATGCAGGTGCTGACCTACAATTTATTGGAGTTTAGTACTTAGAGAACGGACTTAGTAGCTCATAGTGTTAATATATGCAGTAATCTTCCTATTAATGGTTGGATTCGACCTGGTACCATGTTCAGAGCTTTCACACTATCACTTGTGGAGTGTTGGTTATTCAAGTCATTAACTATTGCTAGGACAATTAAGTTGAAACAAGTCCTAACATTCCAGATTAAGTCTTACAATAATAGGATAGGGAATTAAAAAAAGAAATTCTTCAATGCCATTTTCGCCAATTGACTTCTTTGGAAGTTAACAACAACATGTATGTGTAATTTTAGTCTACTGTATATGTAGATTAGATTTCTGGCTTTAATAGGAGGTTTGCCTAAAATCCTTTCTGGCTTTATTCCGAGGTTGACATAATTTGAAATTTTCTGGCTTTATTGCGGAGGTTTGAACTTTCTGGCTTTATTCCAGGGTCGGTTTTGGCCTTAAGGCGGCAACCCGTTATAAGGGTGTTCACAAGTCAGAATCCTGCCTTGGGCCTTGGATGTAACTAGGTATAACCCAGTAACAGTTACTGTAGTTGTTGAACCAGATAGTTTTATTTCAAATTTAACCACGATTGTTGATTATGTTTTTTTCTAAATATTTTTACTGCCATCCCTTCTTATATATTTTTGGGCACTACCTTTTGGTTTATTACCAGTAACGCCATGCTAGCAATTTATCATCATCATGCCGCTAGGGGGATTTGAACCTGCAACCTTCTGGGCCACAGTCGGACAACTTGCCAGCACTGTATGACTTAATAACTTACTTGAAGGTAATTTTGGACTAATGGTGTACTGCTATACTGTAAAATTCGGACTAATACCATTCCCAGTTCGGCCTAGTGCTCTACTTTCCTGTTCGGACTAAATATGTACTAAGTGTCGGACTAAGTTGTGGACGGCATGTGCAATAATAATTAACAAACACGTTTTGGGGAATTTCATAGCTTTTTAAGAACTTTTAGGGCACACAAGAGGTAAATGCAATAAAATAAGTCTTTACTGGGTATGAATTATAAAATATGGACAATAATATGATTGTATTTAATATTTACTTATACCAGTCCTTCTGTCAGAGACTTTTTTTTAAATAGGAACACTATCGCGGCATCTGTTTGGTAAGTCCCATAATGAGTACTTGGGACTGGGCATGATACTAATTTTTAGTTTCAGTCCTGGCCCAACCTAACCTGACAGTGTCACTAAAACAATATTTTTCCTGCCTACCCTAACCCTGCAGGTCCTGGAGCTGCCATTAAAGGGCTAAATATTATACCTGGCCCTCTTATTTCTTGTTGTGGACCTTGAACGGCCTTCAGTAACTCATGTCCATTGATTTTAGATGTTAAACCAGTTCCCAATATGTCAAATATTTATACTATACTATATTACGACATAAATATTCTTTTGTGCGGACTACAATCATGTTCCATAAAATATTAATATTCACTAATGCTTGACCCTGTAGATTACGTTTATTTTATTGCATATTTTAAAACCATTCTGTTGTCATAATCAATTATAATTAAAATAAAATAAAAGTTTCCTGTTCGAATCTGCAAAATTAATGTGTTTCCTCTTTTAGGCCTGTACACTGAGGTTGAATCTGGCATGACTTTTTTTATTAACTGGCTTTGCTTAATTATTAACAATATAAAATTATAGAGCTGTGCGGATACCCGGATCCGTACCCAATCCGTGGATCCTGGTAGGGTGCAATTCCTGCGGGGCTGCCAGAGCTGGTCTCTCAACATTACAACTACA
>LR140305.1:0-17754 GCA_900659605.1 Tisbe holothuriae | reverse complement strand
GAAAGTTTCTTCTCCCCTTTTATATCACCAAACCTCTTTCTAAAAGAGCTGTTTTTACATGAGTGTTGTCACAACAATCATTTTTACCGCAGCAACCTCTCCATATTAAACCTCCTTGAGCTACCCTTAAGTCACCCATTAGTTGCAGTGAGGGACGACACTTAAACAAACTGACGCTGTACTGTATTGTGCAGTAACATTCCAGAGTCCGATTATTAAAAAGTGGAATTGAGATACTTAGCGGTTAAGGTGCTCGCTCGCCTCATAGGCTGAAAGTATTGGCTAAAGAACTCAGTCATATAAAAAATTTCGAACAAATAATATGGATTGAAACATAAGAAAAAAAGAAAGACAAAATTTTAGGGAGGGCCAGGGGGTTACCTACTCCCTTTCGTAGCATTTCCTAAATTTGGCTCTTTTTTACATGGGTTGGCCTTTTTTAGTCGAATATTGTCTCTTTTCTGTCTGATACGCCTGGCAACCCTGCGTCGAACCAAGGAGGTTCTTGTCCTGTTTCGACCTATTTCGACCTATTTCGACCTATTTTGATGCATCGGACCCAGGGTTGCCAGTCTCGGTTTATATGTTCCCAGATTAGCCAAATGTGGGACCGGTTTGGTCCTCTGGGACCAAAAAATGGGACCAAAAGTCAATGTGGTAAGATAAATTGGCTTATGTAGTGTTGGGGACAAAACTCCAAACTGCTTATGTAGTATCTGGGATCTTTTCAAGAAAAAATTGGGACCAAGCGGAAAAAATCACATGGCAGCCCTGGCGGACCCTTGCGGGGCAATGCGGGCCCTTTTTTACTTCCTCACAGTCCGCAAAGATAGCTCAAGCGGTGCACACCATTATTGCCCTTTGGAGAAATCCTTTAAAATCCCCAACATCTAAGTCTATTCTTTGTTAGTTCATATTTTATTGCGCAGTGGTTAAAAGACCGCTGACGCTAGTGTTGTGATTCAGTGTTGCGCGGCTGCGGCTGCGGCTGCGGCTCTGGCTATGACTGCGGCTCCGGCTGGGGCTGCGGCTGCGGCTGCGGCTGCGGCTGCGGCTGTCTTGTGCTTCATCCAGTGCCTGTGCCCCGAAGAGGAGCCCAAGGTCACGTAGAGTTAGCGCGTGGCCTCTTTGAGGGATCGGTGCCCAAGGTCACGTAGAGTTAGCGCGTGGCCTTTTTGAGGGATCGGACAACAAGGAGATCAGGACAAAGGGTGAGTCAAGAAAAGAGGATTTTCGCGAAGTAAAGAAAGCCACTTTCGGCCTGTTCTCATTGGAGAATAGTTTCTTTTAAAACGAAGGAGTTCAGCTAGGAAATTAGGCTTTAGAGTAGTGCTGATTGAAGATGAATCCTCTGAACATTCCATTTTTTTACAAAAGTGCGTCGCAAGTAAAAGCAAAATGAGGATTCGGTGCAGTAAAAATTTTCAAGGTTGCGCGGATAAAAAAAATTACGCTGTGAACGAAATTAAAAACGGGAAATACGCGATAAAAGTAAAGTAAATGTAAGAGCGCCTTAGCATAACTAGCATAGATCTGTACTGATTCCAAAGCTCCATTTGAACATTGACAAGGCAAAGGAACATACAGAGACGCTGCACTTGAGGGATATTAGTACCTGGAGAGGCAGGCTACTTCCAATGTGTGTATTATGATATAGTTGGGAAACTGACCTGGAAGGAGGACTCATAATTCACAAGGAGATAGGAATACAAGTAAGATAGAAGTAACAGTAATTAGCAAGACGGGGTTGTGAGACGACTCAATCTTGCGGCTTGCGCTTCGGAAAGGCTGTGCCAGCTTCCTCCATGCTGGAGTTTTGGGCAGTTGGACCTTGGCAAGGGCCGCAGATTGGGAGAAGCGTACTCCTGAGCTATTTATCTTTGAAACAAAAGTTAAAGAGCGCACTTTGAAATATATTGTGTCAAAATTTCGTGAATATTCGTCAAGCGGGTAGGAAGTTAGAGTAGAAACTCCTTCACGTGTAAATGTATATCCTCAAAAGCAAAGCAAAAACCATTTATTTAGCAAATGCCGGGTTGTTTTGTCCAGAGTTGATGAGTGTTGCCCTCAGCAAACAAAACAAGAACAAAGAGACTAGCTTGTCCAACTTTGAATGGCAAGAGTGCATATTGCTCAACCTTAAATAGGATAGCCGAAATCTTTCAACAGCAAGAGACAAAAAAGACCTCAGTGCCAGGTTAGAGAGTGTAGTAGCGGTTAAGGACCTAGGGAACCATGCTGATGGTGAATTTGCTTTCCGTAGAAATCCTAATTTTTGTCTTGCTCGCTCTTCCTCAACCGAGCATTCGTGGTTAGGGAGAAGGATAGGGTGCTGTTGTCTTGAGTCTCATTTAGGAACAGAAAAAAGTATCTTATGCAAAGTTGGGGCAATGCTCGTCAACAGCGCGTATTCGTGATTAGGATATTATTGTACGGATAATATATTTATTGTATAATCTCTGCCCGAGGGCTACAAGTACACTCTTACACAAGAGATCGATCTACAAAACAGATAATGGAATGCTATACATCCGACATTGACAATTATCATTCACAATTATCTATAATCAAACTGTGAACATGTTCTATTGTCCGTCTTCACACAGTAATTCTTGAAGTACATCGGTATATAAAAATCATATGAGGCCGCTGACAGACCAGTCCCCATACGGACTTTGAAGTCCCAAACAGTCGAGACTGCTTCGGAACGTCACTAGACAGCCCTGACTAGTCTCCTGATATTTGTGGCAGAGCCTGCATAGCGGACTGTCTGCTCTCTTAATGTTATACTCATGGTAACTAAGCACGTTAAAGCCAGTTATGGCTTGAACCAACTGGGTGGCCAGCATAGCATTCTGCCGTGTGCAGTATTATTTGTGTGGTTTGCTTAAGTACCCGGGGGGGGGGGGGGGGCCCGGGGGGGGGGGGGGGCGGACCCCGTAAGGGGGTGCCGCAGGGGGGCCCTGGTTGGGGGTGGGGTTGGGGTNNNNGGCAGGCCCCCCCCCCCCCCCCCCCCCCCCCCCCCGCCCCCCCCCCCCGCCCCCCCCCGCCCGGCGCCCGCGCGCGGCCCCCCGCGCCGCCGGGCCCCGCCGCCCCCCCCCCCCAGGCGCGGGTCGATCAGCAAGCCCTATAGCTGTTCCAACACTTCTGACATGCATTGCCTGGTGATTGCGTTTTGTTATTATACCTAGTTGGTCCATGTTGGTAACTTGGTAAGTTCCCATCTTTGCCAGAGTGTCAGCTCTTTTGGTACCCTCAGTACCTACGTGAGCTTTCACCCACTGCAGGGACAACTTTTTTGCTGCCAACATTGTTCATTTTGTAGACCAGGTTGAAGGCTGGCAGTTCTGCTTCATAGACGGATGCTGTGTTTGGCAGTTCAGCCCGTCATAAATGACTACTCCCAGACCTACCCCCTTTGGCGTTTTGGAGCCGTCTGAATAAACAGTGATTCTATTTTCCGGAATAGACGCAGCAGAACTCACCGTATCAAAGCGCTTGGCTAAAATGCACGCATATGCGTGAGGAGTGTGTCTCTTACCTTATGGTAAACATCAATCTGATGCCAACATCTTGACTATTCCCCCTGAGGGAGTGTATATTCATTTCCACTCTTATGTGCGCTTTGGCTTTGGCTCCCAGGGATTCCACTGCTGGTTCCAGAGGGTGAAGATCTAAGATCATTTCCAGCCCTTGGGTAGGTATACCCTTTCTGAAGGAAACCATAAAGAGCATGGCAAGGCAGTTCCCTATCTTAAGCATTGTTCTGTGACCAGGACTGATGCTGTGCGCAGCCTAGGCAATGCTAAAGCTAAAAAAAATAAACCTCAAAAAACACAGTGCAGTGGTCTCAAAGCAGAACACTCTTAGGAAGCCTATATAATATAAGAACTGCAAATAAGCTTAAAGTAATCACATTCCAGTGTCTCTCTCAAATGAGTGTCTCTCTATAAGTGAAGATGTCCAACACAGACAAATAAAAACCAGGGGGAAATGCCCAACTGACACAAGTGGAGCCAGAGGAAAAAAGATGATGCAAGAGCAGCCTGGTCAGAACCAGGAGGCTGAGGCAGAACCCTCAGAGGGTCAAAACCTGACAAAAGCGGAGTAAAGCCACATGGCCTAATAGACAAAGCCCATATAATAAGAACGTCAAATTATCTTAAAGTAATCACATCTCAGTGTCTCTCTCAAGTGAGTGTCTTTCTATAAGTGAAGATGTCCAACACAGACAAATACAAACCAGAGGCAAAATGGCCAACTGACGCAAGTGGAGCCAGAGGAGGAGGAGATGCAAAAACCAGAACCAGGAGGCTGAGGCAGTACCCTCAGAGGGTCAAACCTAACAAAAGCGGAGCAAAGCCAGATGGCGTACCTGACAAAGTCCATCGCAGTCCTTACAAGGGTGGAGAAGAAGCTCCATGGATATGATCTTGCTCAGTTTATGGGGAGTTTGCGAGTCAGATCATTCAAAATCTGAACCAACTGTCCAACAAGATCAGTGCCAAGATTTAAGAACTTGGCCTTGAGTCAGATGATGAGGACAACAAACTGGACAAAAGGCTCACCACATAACTCTTTCCACAGGAGTTTGTATCTTAGTGTTTTGTTTTAAGTGTTTTATTTCATAGTGTTTAAGTGATGTTTTATGATGACATAACTAATTTTAATGACCCTCTTAACATCAAAATGAATTGTTTATATTACTAATGGTATTAATGATTTTGATGAAAGCCTTTTGTAATCTGGGTAACAATATGGATAATGGCTTCAGGAAGTTCAACTCCAGCATAGATAGGGATACTGTATGTGTGTGAGCGGTATATGTGGACAGGCAGAGTAGACAAGAACTCAGGTAAAAGGCATCAGGCATATGGCCTGGCACGCATTTTGATGACAGTTCATCATGGGATGGGATGGTGGTGGTGGAGGTGGTCGTGATAGCTGTGTGGTTGGTTCTAGGAGCCATGCACTTATGAGAGGAATAGAAAGGTTGCTAACCTTTGTAATGAATCCTGGATATCGTCATCAACAACTTGTGGACAAATTTGAAGGCTCTCTTGCTATTTGTTTCTTCAACCTACAATGGAACAACGTTTTCTTCTAAGCTGTTTGATTAACAGCACATCGAGAAGCCAGGGCAACAACAACATGGAATACTGCAAGATCTCATCAACACCAACATGTGACGACTCCAGCCAGATATATCAAGACTTCGGTGGTGACCTTCAAGATGACCTTCAAGTCAGGGGAGGTGTGATCCAGGCTCTTCCTGATGACTTCACTGCTCACGACTGGGCATCTTGTCAGAGCGCGGTGGAGGGTGACGCATATTGTGTCAGCCCGTTGAAGCATAAGCGCGTGTTGTTGAGTATAAGTCGGAGGGAAGGCATGTGGACACCTCTTCTGTTCCTTGAGCAAGCTGAACAAATATGAACCAACCAAGGAGGAGATTTTACTTCGACCGCTCCTTCAAGCCACATGATGAGATGAGATCAACAGTTGACGAAGAATAAGCTAGTTTTTTCTTTGGAAAACGCCTGTGAAGAAGCCTGGACTAATAATAATTTCATCATCTTGAGTTTTTTTCACTTTATACACCTGAGTGTATTTTTTCGTTGGTACGACTTTCACCTAAGGACCCTTTCGGGTGCATCCACCAGTCTGCACTTAAGTGCATGTTTAGTACTTTGATTATCAGTGCTCTTGTTAGTATTTATTTTCGCCGCTGAGCGGCGCTACGGTATTTATCATATATCTGGATTGCGATAGTGCAGCAATGTGCGTACTGCGTAGCATAAGAGCGTAGGTGTGGGACTCTTAAGAGAATGTTATTTGCGGTGACCTGACTTCCAGTCCGATCACTTTTGATTTCAGTTGCATCCGTGGACATGTTTAGAAAGCCCGGTGTGTCTTACTTAATTATGTATGATGGGTCCTGGCAAAGAAAAAGTAAATGAAATTCCGCCAAAATGTTTTTGTTTACTCTTTTCCTTTCCTTTTACTCTTCAAGCTGTAACATAGAACTATAAATAAATGTAAGCAGGGCCCATAAAACGTGGAAAAAGGAAAATCCATAAAATCCGTAAAAATCCATAACCTGAGTAATTAAAATGATTAAATTATATTATGTCATCATAAAACATCACTTAAAACACTTGAACGAAACACTAAGAACTCACTCCGATGTAAACTCCAGTGGAAGGAGTTTGGTCTGAGTCTAATCAGTAGAAGCTGCACAATTCATATTTGATACTTTTCACAAAGTGTCAACCCTGAAGTCCCTTTTCTCCCAACGGGTTTTGCTGCTGTTAAGCATCGACTTCTTCTTCTTCGCTGCGTCTCCCGACGATCTGAAAGCTAAAGATCTACTGACTGGCTAATGTCATTATCGAAAGAAGGCCAAAAAAGGGGAAAGAGGAAGAAGAAACAACTTTGAGAACTTTCCTCTTAAAAGCAACGACGGGAAAGAGGGCTTCTGACCCCACTACTTTGAGATGGGATCTACGGTGGGTTTAAAATGAGCTTTCAAAGCTTACATCATGAGCGTATAACAGGGATTAAAAGTGCAGAACTGTGACAACTTTTGCATGTTCAAAAACGGGTGCGAATTTCTCATTTGTCAAACCACAGGCAAGCTCCTTTTTTAAACACGCGGGAAATTTGCATTTCAAATTTTCACCGCGTCGCGGTGTACGCGGCGAATAAATGACGGAATTAAAAGAAAATGTGGGTGCAAAAATCTGACTTGCAAACAGTGTAAAACAAGATTTAATAACGGTATAAAAGCCCAAAAAAGTGCGTAAAATATCATTTTTAGATCACGGACCGCAGAAGAACATTTTTGCAGAAAATGTCTCCGCTGCAATGACAGAAAAGACAAAGAAAAAGTTTCACAGATTGAAATTGTTTTAAGATGAGGATTAAATAATCTGATGATGAATTTATACATATTAGACGCTTGTAAAGAGTAGTTTATGGGGTCATTATATTACAAGAACTACTTTAGCCGCATTATATGCACTGGCGTAATTCTATTCCTTGTCAAAATGCATGTAAATCCCCAAAACTTGATGTCAGACCTTTGCATGACTTGTTTTGCCGGCGTAATTACTCAAAAGCCATTAGAGGGTAAAAAATAACAACTTGAGAGAGGTTTACTTTCTAAACTCCGGAAATTCGGGTTTCACTAATTATTTTTTTCTTTTCTTTCTTGAGTAGCGTCTTCATCATTTTCTTCCTTCAAATGAACGACTTCCACTTTTTAAGCACAGTGGTTTCAGAAGAGTGTAATGAATAACTAATACACTATGTATATGGTTGACTTGCTGCATTATACTGTAGTACGCCAATTGAATTCAAGGGATCATAACTAAAAAGCAACACATACTGGTTTCTTTTACATTTTCATCCATCACAAATCCAATGTGCAAGTTTCTTTTTTAACACAAGGAGCAAATTAAGGGTTCACATTTAGGGACACAAGAAGAAGAAGAGCACATCCACCGATATACATCCCATATTTAACCCACTTATAACTCAATGACGTCATCGGAAACTCGACGAATTACGAGCTGTTCGTGTCATCATCATCATTACCATTATTTATCTACTGCAAAACAGAGAACGCACAAAAACGGTGCCGTGAAAATTGCCATTTTTGCCACTACCAACTTTTTCTTTATTCTGGCTTCCAGTGTTAAGTTGCGAAAGAAGAAGAAAAAAGGGGGCTGAAAATAAAGTAGCGAAAAAGTGAGAGTTTTGCGCTACTCAGTGTTTTGCAAGGATTTTGCTAGAGAAAGCGTGTATGAAAAGTGGATTCAATTATGCTACTAATGAGCTTAAAGGTGCTGTAAAATTAAGTGCTTAGATGTTAAATGTCTTACAAAAGCAAAGTACTTTATTTTCACCTGTAAGTCTCCGCCTCCTCCTTTTCTCTCACCCACTAATGAGCTCAAATGTAATATTAAGTGAAAAGGGGAAGAAGGAGAAGCTTCTCTTTTTAATAAACTTTCAACGTTATGTGCATTAAAAGAGGTAAAGCATGCTGCCAACTGTAATTTACTCCTTTTATTGCGTGTGAAATGCGCCGTATGGTAGATGTACAGCGAGTTAGTTCGGATTTTGTCCGCTAGGTGGCGCCACTTACAGGAAGGCACTTTTATGGGCAGACAGCAACGGGGAAAGGGAAACTGTGATATCAGAGCGAACTTTTCCTTATATAATCCCTCCAATATGTAGGGCAAAAACATGTCCAAAATTACATAAAACGACGACTTGTAGCTCGTTTAAGGGCGTGTGCTGAGGAAAAAATGAAAAACGAATCATGATCTGATAAATTTTAAGAAGATATTTTTAAGGCAACACGAAAAGTTTCTTTTTCCTCCCGTATGTCGTGATTCTGCTAATAAGGGATCATGAAAGAATAAAAAGGTATCTTTTTATGGTCTTAAAAGGCCCTTTTGCTCATTTTGAGAGCTATAATACGGGCTATTAATCGAAGTTTGAGAACATACTGTGAAATTGGGAAAAGGAAGAAGAAGAAATACCTAAAAGCTCTTTTCTCCATTTCCTTCTTCTCTAATTCCGTATAGAAGGCGCCGGCCAAAAAAAGAATCATTGGAGAATTTAGAGAAACATTTGATAGGCGGAATGGAATTGTACAGCGATAAAATGGGAACTTTTACCGTGATAAGAACACCCAAAACTGCACTAAAATGCATTAGAACTGTTCAAACTACATGTTTTGCATTGTAAACAAACCCATGATTGAGAGAGAACTCCTAAATTATTGAACAAAGATTATTATTTTCCTTTTTGTTTTGTGTGGTATAGGAGATGTGATAATGGGCCTCGGAAGACCTCCCAAAACGTCGTTTTGTCGTATGTTTTGAAGCCTATAATTTGTTATATCTACCCATGATGAGCAAATAAGTTCTTTTCTGTAATCGCTGCGGTTTTAGAGAAGAAAGATAAAATGTGACATGGTTTCACTTTTGAAGAAGAAAAAAAAAGCGAGGACGGAAATATGTCAAAAACGGTTTGGAATTCGAAACAGTTTTCCCACATGCACTACTTGGGGTATTTTGGGTCCTAAATGTGCATTTTGTACGTGATTTCAAAGAGAATTGGACGAAAAAGTTGCTTCTCGTTCTTCTCAATATATTCATCTTTTTTCTTTCGATACCCACGCATATTCAATGAGTCCGTTTGGTACATGTTACACACACAGGGTGCACGTGTGTAGGAATGAAGGGTTACAGAGTTACATTTTTGAAATGGTTACTGAGTAATAGTTACTTTTGTAATGTTGACTTTACAATGTCATGCTATTTTTTATGTAAACGTGGTTCCCAAAGTAATTTTAAAGGCTAGTAACTTCCATTTGCCTTGTTTATGTAAGCATCAGTTTAGTTTTACACATTCTAACCCATCCTTTGCAAGCTTTGGAGAAACGTATTGATTGCAAGAGCTGAAACGACAGTTTAGTGTTTCACATAGAACCACCGATCTCGCATCCGTTGTTTATACGTCAATGCTCTCTTAACGTTTAATGTGATGAGATACGACATGAAAATTGATCTCTGCCTTCAAGGCATGCCAGTTTTCTATATAATGTGCGCACGACTTTTGGAGTATTGAACGGAGCAAAAGGAGGTTTACTTTCAGACGGCAGGATAACAATAGTTCATGTTAGACGGTCACCGTTTCGTTTAGTCATTTATGCAAGAAAATGCAGTGTCCAGTAGAAGGTTTAGAAATGAGGTTAGAATAACAAAATTAACCGGTGCTTAGTTGAAGTTAAGTGTCCAGTAAAAATATTTTGAATGGTAATGCACGAGCCGCGGGTCGAAGAAGAAAACACAATAAACAAATTAGAAAAGAAAGTTCCGTCTGACAAAGCAGCAAGAATAAACATAACATTATACAATAAAAGAACAAGAAGCATTCACTTAAGTGCTACGTGTCATAATTCAAAATCCTCTTCTTTAAATTCCATTGACCATAAAGGCTCATTTTTACAAGCATAGAGCTATTACAAGGGGCAGACGCATTAAAACATCAATGGGTTCGACACACGAACGAAACTTTTACCCTGGGCTGCAAAAAGCGGAAAATATTTCTCCTTTTTGTGCTCGGGGAGTTTCTCCTTCTCTTTGTTCTCTCTCTCTCTCTCTCTCCTCTTAGTGATGAAGTGGCTCTTTTTCTCCTTCGTATATATGGTGTTTTTATCCGAAGATGAGTTCTAAACACAACGCAAAAAGGGAATTGAGCACGATGCTAGAGATCCGAGTTAACACTTTAAACTAAGTGAAAAGGGCTTTTTGCTGCAGAGAGGAGAAAACGTCTTTTACTTCCAATATCTCATGATAACATCTTCTCATTATAAGTCGGTTTTAGGGCGTGAGGAGACAAACAGTCTTGTTAAATGATGTGCAGATAAAGCAGAGGATTCAACGCCCTGCTTTTCATAATTTTGACTTACAAATGTGTAACATAAGGGGTTGCAAAGTGTAAAACAGCGTGAAAACTGCATTTCAAAGGACTCTTTCAAATCTGTCGGTATCTCTATTTTAAGTAATTGCGTTATTACCCCCGACACTTTTGTATGTCTGACTGATATTTTACGGAATGCAATGCATGATTTATATCCCCCACTTTTCAGCTCCAATGATCCTTAAAACTCCACACACGACCTCAATATTGCTCTGCAGACGTCTGAAGATGAGTCGATTATAGCCCCATTATTCCTTTCCTATGTCTCACCTGCAAAGAAGAGAAATGGAGAAACATGCTTATAACCTAATCGTCTTTTGACGCTTTAACACAGTGGGATAAGTATTGCAACACTTTGTTAATGGTGCTGCTTTAGTGTTTGTTCATAGAACGAAAACCACTGTGCCATTATAAAGAAACACAACTAACGCGCAAACATTATAAGTGAAATCGTGACAAAGGTAAAAAACTGAAACAATGGCAGGCAGCGTGATTTCTACGATCGATCGGTTGTGATTTAGAAGCTTGAACTCGATATAGATTATTCTGGTGGTAGCTTTGGTAGTATATGGCGCACTCACTGCCTCTTAAGATCCGCTAGAGATAAAATGTGGAGCACGTCGATGAAGTGACTTTTATTTTAAGAACGCACAGTGGGTTTGTGTTAGAATTTATTTGTTCTGTACTTTTAAAGCCGTTGTGAACGTATATAATTAATGTACCCACTGTGAGTTTTGAACTACCTCAAGAGCTCTCACGAGAGTATAGGACCATTGAACAAGAATAGACGCTTTTAAATACGACAGCAAGGAATGCTATTCTTCTACCTCTTGCAAAAGGTAAAACATGGGTTTAATGAGCATATAAAGGCCGTCGTTTCACATGCGTCAGATTCCATTGCTGGAACATTCGGTTCCTTCCGAGTCACGCCGTTCCGTTTATGTTCCAAAAATACTTCAAAACTGGAGGAACTTTTGCGCAAAAATAGGCGTGAGAAGAATTTTTTGGCAGCCAAAAAAATGAGCGTTCTAAATGCCAGAGCACGGCGAAGAAGAAGGAAGATGAAGAACTTTTGAACTGCCATATTTGGGTGATCGCCGTGGTTTAGATTTATTTTCCCCTCTTTGCGTCGGGAGCTTCTGCCATGGATTAGGGATGCCAGTTACACATATTTAACTGGCATGATTCAATACTGCAGCAAACAGCAAACATTTCTTGTCAAGTTTCGTATACTTTTAAGTCTTGAAAGCAATCATTAAAGAAAGGTTAGCATCCTATAAGCTGATTAGCAGCCTTTTCAGGGGCAACATTGCACAAACGTTTATCCAAATTTTGTGTTAAAGGTCTCAATGTGGCATCCCTGACGTACATAAAGTTATTCCGTCCGCAACCATCATCCTCATCTTCAGATTCCCTCTCGTGATTAGCCATTTACGGCATTTGTAAATAAGCATTCATCACCCTTACAGGAGAGAGACCTTTCAAAGAGTTTAACGAACATACATGACATGCCGTTTGCAATGTGTCTACTTGTTTGTTTGCTTGTTCTCCCTGCTGGAAGTAAATGAGCCGGACAGACAGACAGACAACCAACTTTCACATTCCAAGCGTAAACATACAAACAATCGGAAGTGTGATATTCAGTGCAAAACAAGTCACATTTATGCATATAATAGCATTTATGGTCCGGTGAATACCCATTAAGCAAGTGTACAAATGTTTATACATTGTGTGCCTAATTGTTTGAAGCCATTTGTGAGGCTTAAGCGATATAAAATCCCTTGATAATGCGAACCAAACATCGGAACAAATCACGATATAATCTTCTTACATGTTAAATCTTGACAAAAAAAACTCGTTTTACCTCCACTTAAAAAGTGCAGTGAATGCACAACGGAGGTGTCTAATTAAAAGATGCACCAGAATCATAACAATAATTATACACGCGTTGCAACGGAAAACGAGTTTTTAGAGATGGCCCTGGAGGGTCTTTATGACCTATACGCGCGGGGTTTAAATTTATTCCTACGATTCATCTTCGTCGCAGCAAATTGAAAACGATTCTTTGAGAGGAGAAAACGCTTTTTATTGCATTTCATTTATCTACATATGAGATGTGTAGATAGGGGCAAAAAAGATTTGAGAAGAACACAAAAGACGAATTAGGAGTTTTCTAAATGTCATAGGCACGGAGTGCAAAAAGTGCAAATATTGCTGTAAATAACGGTTATACTCGTCAAAATAGTAATTGCATATAAAACCCTTTTTATATCTTGTTGGGCATCAGTGGCTTCTTCCAAGATTAATACTGACCGTACATGGAAGATATGAGCATAAGATGGAGAGGGACAAAAAGTGAAATAATTACAGGTTTACTGCTACTTGTGTGCTGAGATTAAATTAAAATTGGAATTAAAGCTCCTTCTTTATAGCGTTATACCACAATGTTGTGACGCACAAGGGTTGCCATTTATGCTGTATAGTGTTAAAGCAGCAAGCTAATAATATTGGGCGTTGGTTCCATACGCAAAGGTTGCCTCAAAACACCTACAGCTAATAGACAGTTTTGCTGTCATATGGCATTGAGAAGTGCGATTCTAATCCGTGTGGGGGGCCAAAATACTTCTTCTTCTTCCTTCAACACTGGAGATTGATCAGAAGAGACATTTGAACAGCAACACATATGGGCGGGATTCTATTATTTTGTTGCCTACATGGCTAATTCAGGGATGACACATGTGTCTCTTTAATTTTTGGCAACCCTACAAAGATCAGTATACACAGTGCTTTTTATTTACATTTTATGACAAAGAATGTAGCAACCCTATAAATCCAAACAATTGCAAATAAAGCAGTGAACACCTCAAATATGGTTGATTTTTTACGACTACGGTAGTATTTTTCCACCGAATATTCCCTCTTTTCCCGCCTCTAATTTTTATTACACATTATGGTGTGCGTTTTTGCACACATTTGAAAATGAATCGTCACGCGCGTGCGAGTATGAAGAGGATATTTGAAAGGGTGTTTGTGCCTTTGTGGCGCATATACATATTTGTTGTGTAACATTGGAGGGGTTATTCATATATTTTAACCATTTTAAGTACTGCTACTTTTGCACAAGGCTTGCACAAAGCTAATTGCACATTATTTTAAATCATAAATTGGTTCAAAAGCTGCTCCAAATGCCATTTTTTAAGCCATCATCAGGATTCGAACCCCCTTCATATAATATACAGATTTATTCTCTGGCCATGTTCATATCCACCTCTAATATTCGTCCACAAAATCATTTTTGAATCACAATAATCGTCAAAAGTCCTTGGCAAGAAGAAAAACCATTAGAGTGAACAAATTCTAAAATATGCATGTTTCTTTCAGGTGTTGTATTTGTGTGTGTGTGTTATTGTATTATGGCTGTGCATAAAACATTCTATGAATATGCAATAGGGCACAAAGAGAGTTAGGAGAAGAAAACGTCGTTATTTAATACACAGTCCTTTTACCTTCCTCAATAGAGAGTGAAAGTGGTAGAAGTAGTAGAAGTAGGTCGTGCAAAAAATGAGCTCAAAGCAACATTTACACATTCTGAAAATGAGAATGACTTTTTCATCGTATCATCATCGTAGAGTAAATACGACGCTATTCATCTTTCAAATGTTGGCAATGGTCATTCTTTGAAGAAGAATAAAGTGCTGAGTCACTTAATTCCGGGCTCTCTTCGATTTCGTTAGCGCCGAATTCCGAAAGCATCGAAAATGATGTCGATTCGGTATGCCATTTTGAATGCCAAAATGACTCGTTACGCGTATGGAGGAGGGAAAATGCCGACAAGGGATGCCACTTATTGTGTAATAGTTCTTAAACTACTTTCAATGATATGCTCTCTTCTCTCTGTCTCTCTCTCACTCTCTCTCTCTCTCTTGCTACTACTACTTGTATTCCTTTCTAGTGACTGTAACGCACGCAATTCAAGTTTTGCACGGTCTTAAACCCTCCAATTTGCCGCCCATTCTTACATCAAGAGACGTCTTACTGCGTGACTCTCAACTTTGATTCAACGAATAAAATTAAACTTACTTCCGAAATCCAATTTGAGGTCTTAACGGGGTGCGCGAACGTTCATCATGTTTGAGGGAGAAAATTACACATGTAGTTTCTCTTTTATCGTCGCATATCCTTTTTCTTTCTCTTAGACAAGACAAAAAACGCTTCTCCTTTCTTTAAGGTCGTCGTCTTCTACTAAAAAGCATAATTTGTGACAGTCTAATAAGCAACCTTTGTAACCTTTTTCCGGCCCCCAAATGAGATGCGTAATGATCAGGGTTGCCAGGTAAACACACTTATTTAGTGTTATTATTACAAAATGGCAACCCTGAACATGACAATGAGAAGTCAGTCGCAGGAAGTGGAAAGAAAATTAAGAAGTCGGAAAGATAAAACATTAATTCCCGACAATCTTATGCCGATAAACATCGAAATAGTTTAAACACAGACCTCAGACAAAGGAAAACAAATTATTCTCTAGCAACAGAAAACGGAGAAAGTGGCGACCATAAAACTTTCTTCGCATGTTTAGAAAATATTTTTGTCGCACGTTCTCATTCAAAATTAGCCGACCGTGAATTATGACGTTTTAATGCAGGAAATACTTTTCAATGTGTGTTTATAAATAAATAGGAGTGGCTTCCTTATGCATTGAAAATGCATCAGGTTATTGAATTTGCGATTAGAATCGGTAACAGTACAATGAAAGGAATGATATGTAGACCACACCAAAGTAGAGAGATATCCCAGCCAAACATAAATATAAGCTTGTGAGATGAGTATGATATCGTCTTTGGCCGGGTTCATCTCATTATGAAAAGAGACTTGTGCGCATATCATGCTAATATGATATGTGAACTGAGCAACGCCCAAACAAGTGAAACCATTGTTAAATGCAAACGATAATTACTCAACAATGACCGTTTCTAATGCGATAATGACTGCAAAACCATCAATATTCCTAAATACCGCTCAATCGAAGGTATCATTAATATACCTGACATATGCGCGCGATCCCTTCTTAAAAGGTCAACCAACCGCGAATAATAGGCAAAAAGCGGTTTCAAAGTGAGACAAATGACCTCAGGAGGATTTCTCTCTTCAGGTGTTCGATGTCTCAATTAAGGAAGAAACCCGTTTCTGGGATTGGTTTTGGAAACACTTTTAACAGTGAATAATGTTAAGTGAACTGTAAGTTACAGCACGGAAATAGACCGATGACACTTCATTCCCGCTCTCAAATTTAAAATATTTTCTCAGTATCTGATTGGCTATCTCCAATGAAAACAAAGCCATTGACCAATCGAAACGTTGTAAACAAGGTCACATGACACAATAAACAGACCATTGACCAATCAGAGCAGAGAAAATATTTCAAATTCGAGCGCGGGAATGAAGCGTTATCGGTCTATGGACTAAATAAAGTTACTAAGGACTAAAGAGACCCTTCTAGTGACTCTACATTAAGTTCTTAGCCTATCCTCAAGAGCGTGCCTTAGGTACAAGACACATGCTCTTTATCACTTCAACACTACTACCGCCCTGAAAATATATTTCCTACCAGATCTTATAATACTACCACACGCCCAAAAGGAAGAAATCTGAAGCCGCAAATTGTGGCCCAGCAGATTTATTACCCGACAACATCATATAACATTGTGGGATAAAGAGGGACTGTCGTCAGATGGGGGTAAGATCTTAAGAGTAAAGAACGGCGGGGAGAAGAATTTTGGCTATATGACTCTTATATAAGCCAGGATTAAATATTTAGCCGCTTGCAACTTCTGCTTACTTTGTGTTTGATTATGCCAAGTTATACAAATGTTACCAAAGACCTTTGATTTGACCTAGTTAACAATACGCACATGTCTCAGTAAAACGCTTCATACAGCATGTACTGGATTAGAACCCTGAGGGAAATTTGGGTTCTATAGAGTCCTTTATCTTGATCAATAGCCCTAGATATCATCAAGCAGCCATTCTCCTTCCTTGTTAAACACACGATAACGACATTTTTCCCCTCCAACCCTATCGTATAAATTGTTGTTGTTGTCGTATAAGGTATTCGCGGAATATAGGAAGCGAATTCGATTGTATACGGAGGACGTTATTTATTATATTAGTGGTACACGTGAGTGCTCCATGAATATAAGCTGCTCTGGGTTACCTTATATGTCGGGGAGAGAGTCTTATAAGGGTCGATAAAAAGGGTTTGAGTGGCCTGAAGGGTGCTGTAAAGGGTTGACATTTGTTCAAATATGGAGCCAGATTGCCCTTTTATACATCAAATTTTACTCTAAAATGAGTCAAAATGGCAACCCTGGTGCTGTAAGAGTCTCCGCTTTCAATATCCATGACTCTTAAAAAACGAGTATTTTCTCCATTTGTGAGAAGAGTACGGATATACGAAATTCATTGAAGAATTTGAACCTGGAGGCAAAAGTTCATCGCTGTTGAATTGAAAGTTATCAATAAGAACGTGTGTTGCTATTAAAAATCGTAAAATGATTTAATTATTCATTTAATCATTGAAACGATTAAAAGACGTAAGAAGAACTCAGCTGCAAAGCATGGAACTCATAAAGTACAACAGCAGGTTATAAAAGCGATGAGAATAATAACATAAAAACGATTTTTCCTCATCTTCACACTTTATATGATTTACAGTGGGATGGCATCGGAAAGTAATAAATAACTGCACATTGTTTTTGCTCCTTAATAAAAGTGGATTGTTATTTGCAACTAGGCCACATTTTATTTCCCATGATCCTATGAATATAACCACTGTGCGAACCAGCAATCTTCTTCATTTTCGTAATTTCGTTCTTCTTCTCCTTCTCTCACCTGCCAAGAATAATTTTGTAATTAAATTTCATCAGCCCTGCTGTGAGCAGTTCAAAAACGTATTTTTCGCTTACAAATGTGCCACAAAATATCATATTCCTCGTGGTTTTCAATATATTGGATGCATTTATGTTGGGAAGTCTAATTCATGTTGAGAGGAGAAGGAAATATGAGAGATCGAAAAATCACTGCTGCTGCTTTTGTAAAAATTGCTCTTGTGCCCTGCAGCAGCAAGTAGAGGGCAGCTAACAGCTTGGTTTGTGTGTAGGTGCGTGGGCGAACAGCTTCTCTCTCTCTCTCTCTCTCTCTCGCTCTCTCTCGCTCTCGGGGGGGTGGCTCGGGGGGGCGAGGGGGCAGGGGGGGGGG
>LR140304.1:0-17506 GCA_900659605.1 Tisbe holothuriae | reverse complement strand
GCGTAGATGAGTGTATTCAACAATTTCAATGTATGCAACCAAGGCTGTAGGATTTAAATGGGAGCAGCTGAGCGTGGGATCTTCTCTGCAAGCTGAAATTGGAGCTTCTTGAGCAGCAAGAGACTGGTTGATAAATGTGGTTTGCCGTCCTGCTCGTCCGTTGTCCCACCACTCATCAACGTAGTCCATGGAGGCGCTGAAGTTGGTGTACGTCATGTCGAGGCCAAGCTCCATGATCACTATAGCCAGATGAGCAAGCTATAAACATATATTTTTAATTAAGATTTGTCCGGTGAATTAATTTCGATTATTAGTTATAAGAATAGCCACTAGAGGGCGCAAGCGTTTAACTTGGTCATTTATTGCTAGCTTGGAACTTTATAGATGACTGCAAGTCTGCAACTTTTTTGGACTCGTATGAATCATTATTATGAGTATACTATTGTACTGAGCAAGTGAAATATGGCGTTTAAACTCTACGGTTGGTATATGTATTTACTATTTGAGACCTGGATTAAAGGAAGCTCCTGATTCAGTCCCAGATTATATGAGGACACGTACCTGGTCTTGAATCTTGATCCAGCCGTATAAAAGCTCCGTGATTCTTTATTGTCAAAGTTACATTTCTCTATAAATTATTAATGTCGGTCCCTGCCAACTAAAATAATTGCTGCATTCATTAATTGGTTTTAATGCAGCCTACTACAGGTTACCCCCTGATTTTTTTTCTACAGATATAGGCATGTTAGTAGCCTAGTAGGCCTACTTTCCCTTTCAAACTCAAAAGTAGGCCACACACACAACACTCCAAACCCACACAATAGCCGCACACAACAAAAACTGCATTCGGCCCCAACCTTCATAATAATTCCCATTGTAGTCCGTTTTGTCCCAAAAGTGAACAACGGAGAAGGTGTTTTGTTCGATGGATACAAAAGGAATAAAAGGATGATCATCTCATTGTGTTTATAGACTGCTTTCAGAATATGTGTCGAGGAGGAGGAGGAGTGCTAGTCAGTCTGGAACGGGGCATTGGATGGGGTGGAAGCGTGTTTAGTGTCGTGGGAACTGTCTAAAAATTGGTGTTACTTTCATATTCATGCATTACGGTATGCAATATCATTGTTTTGGCCACTATTGGGGCATTAGATGGCGCTAGTGGTCGAGATAGTCCGGGAACTGAGTCTACACTCTAAAGCCAAGTTGTAGTAGCTCAGCTGAGTGTTCCTCACGACTCAGTTAGGAGAATTAGTTGGGTACTCAGTTGCAGGACTATCTCGACCACTAACGCCATCTAATAAGTAATGACGCCAAAACAAAGATATCGCATACCGTATTATAAAGTTCTAGAGACTTTCTGATATAAGGAGAATAAGTGAAGAGTGTGTAGACTTCCTAGCAGACAGTGCAAAGTGGCCGGAATCATTTGAGGAATGTCAAGAAATAATTATTACCAACAGCCAAAGGAGCCACCGGCATGTAGGGTTGCCAGATTGTTAACTAAAACCCTATATTGACAGTATAGTTAAGCTGGATAATGAAGCCAATTTATTACAAAGGTCTTTCAGCCCTGTAGCAAAAATGTAACTCATGCCCTGCAGGTGAAATTAACAGTGGATTCTTCGCCGTCTCGTCAGGTCTTTATAAATTCAAATATCGGACAATAGTTGTGATTATTTCGGCAAAGTCAGGCTTCTCATTAAGCTCTTAAAATACCTCATTAAACAGTTAATGTGCTAAAGATCAAAGTGGGATATGCCCGAAAAAAGTGAATGTGAGAAAATAGATATTTAATGTGGAATGTTGATTTTATACATGGCAATATTGATAATCTGTTCAATTAAATAAAAAATGTATAAAAGTAAAAAATGTTGATCTTAATATGTCATTAGGAAAAGTTCATACTGGCCCGAGAGCTCTCTCCGATGTACAATTAATTATTACCACCCTAGTGACCCTACCATAAAATTTTCGATATTTTTAGGCCTCCGGAGCCACTTCATTAATTCCCCCATCATTATATTTCCAATCCTCCTCCTTTTATTGCTTGCTTATTATAAATCTATTTTCTCCAATCGAATCAACAATCAATTAACAGCCGAACAAACCAACGACGTACAACAGGCTCTAATTACGAGGTCTATGGACACGCGCTACGTTTCCTAACTCGCTTAACGCTCTGAGAAGGTATAATTTAGCTTGGTGAAAATAATCCCACTTAATAACAGTGGAGACTGATCGATCGGAGTTGAGCGAACATTATTATGTAGTCAAAGGATACAATTTAGTACATTGGTTTTGGGAGTGATGCGAAGTTTGGCCAACCCCTAGATGGTTTAATGCACAGTGGTTTTGTATTAAGAATTAATTTAAACAATTAACCCCCAACACTCCAGTTACCCACATTGGATCTACAGTATTTGAATACATTCCTATCTTGGCCCACTGTGCATACGAGTCTGAAGTAAATGGTTTTTCCAGCAGCAGTCTCGATAATTGCATGTTTGCACAGACGAAATTAAATTGTTTCAAAGATGGATGGCGCATGGAAATTGGACGTGGCAGACCGACGACCGAAATCGTTAAAGCCAATTGGCCAATTTACTCGGGAGTGTTCTTTGCGGCTACTGAAACTATGTCCAAATATAACCGCATGCAGGTCGTGTAGCCTTAATATCGATAAACAAACAGTTTATCGATATTATTTCGGTAAATGTCCTTGAGATAAAACAACCGCAACCGTTTGTGTCGGTGTTCTTTTGTCGTGGGTGATTACCGATTTGGAAGCTCATTGAACGCAATTAACCATTGTGTGTGTTTTAACTGCGCGCGTGTTTTCGAGTAAAAAGGATCGCCAAGTGCTACTACAGAGAGTATTGGTGTTATTTAGTTACTTTCATATGTAACTTGGTGAGTAATTACTATATAGTTAAAGGCAAGGAGTTGAGAGCTGTCTTAAATGCATGATTTCATGGCCTAACTGTTGCCCAAGGCTCACTAATAGAATTAATGTTACTGTTCTTAAGAGTAACTTCCAAATCCCTGCAACTACCACCATTTCTATCTTTGAAACAACAAAGTTGGGTGGCTTTTGTTCTTCTCCCTCTTTCTTTCTCCAAATGCCGCTGTGTTAAAAACAATGCATTTGAAAAATGGCTTTCGGGGGGAATTTAAAGAGTCGTCGCCGCCGTCTTTGGGTGGGCGAAATATAAGAAAAGACTTTTGCATACTTCGAACGCGTCTCATTAGTAAAAACGCGCTTTTGTTTATGTTTGCTCGTATATCATTTGTTTGCCATATCATTTTATTCATGGCTCCTGCGCCATGTGGCTAGCGTGGCACGTGAGGGGCTATTTTTAAATTTCCCGCCAAAAGGTGCGTGTTTAACGGCGACAATGGGAATGGAATTCAAATTAACAGGCAATTATGGGTGTATACAAGAGGTTCTCTTAACCCCGATATAAGTTAGTTTTTATATGAAAGTAGTAGGAAAATATGGGTAATACGTGTTGAAATATGTTAAGCCTTTGCTATGACAAGAAAAAAGGGTCAGATCGAGCTCAAGAATGAGATGAAGAATGCTGCTGAGCAAGATGATGATAATAAAATATAATAATAATTTTACGGACGCCGAAGAAGAATTTTCTCCCTTTTGTTAACAAGAAATTCCAGTGAAGAAGAAGAAGAAGAACGTAAATCTCATCCAGGGCTTGATTATCAACTGTAAAACTACAACGATCTTAACTCTTTTCTGTATATTTGGGCTTATTAACAACGTCTCTATAATGTTTATAAAATTCCTTGCATACCCATCCTAGGTGTCGACAGCGCGAAATATAAAAATAACCCCTTAAGTATGTGCAACAATAACACGTTTGTTTGACCAGCGTGTTGCCTAACAACCAATTATAAAGCTTCTTCTTCTTTCATACATTCTGCTAAACTAAACACCCGGGAAACAGAACAACGGTCATTCCTACACCACCCAACCCCTTACTTTTTACGAGGAGGCGAGTCCCCTCCTCCTATTATTATTACGTCTTTAAAACTCGGCTCAAAAATTGAATTTGATGGCCTTCCTGCTGCCTTTCAGAAGGGGGCGTAGAACTTAACAGCCCAAAGTCGGGCAGTTCAAAACAGACCCCATATTTGATGCTCTGTGCTATTGGGATGTTTATATTTTTGAAGAAGAGTCTGAAAAGGGTGATGGATCTAACAAGAAGGTATTTCTTCTTCTTCTTCTCGTCTATTTTAACACATTAGGGCGAGGGCAAAAAAACGAGGAGGCGCTGCAGGTAAATTATGGTGAGCAAATACTTTGTCATAAACAAGACACTTTTTGTCCTGTTAAACATGGGCATAAATGGTCTCATTTTTATTCCCACTCTAGTAATAAAAAGTGCCGATACTGCATATCACAAAAGTCTACAATAATCTTCTGAATTTGGCATAGACTTTCTTACTCTAACCATTTAACTTGAACAATAGGGCTGTCCAAACGATAAGAGTTCTCTAGACAAATTTGTAACTCTCCCAAAGAGCCAACAAATGAGTTTAATGTATGTTTTATGCTATGTACTGATACTATAAAAGTACATAAGATGTAAAGAACTCTGTTGAATGCTTATTTCAAGTTCGTTATAGGATTAGTACAAACAGATTTTTTGCACCTTTTGCTTGTTATCATTTGGACAGTCGAATATAACTCCTGTTCTAACCATTTAACTTAAACAATATAACTCCTGTTATAGTGCCTAATATTTCCTATTTCCCCTAGCTCTCTCACCAACATATGCACCGTGGCTCCACACTGCTGCTGCAGGCCTCATTTGGTATTCCAACGAATCATCATCACCATCATATTCCTTCCTTCCCCACTAGAGTTCCTTGGCCCCTCCTCCTCCTCCTCCCCGAAGAAGAAGAAGAAGAACCCCATTTGCATAAAAACTGAACAACTGTATTCATTAGCTTTCGATAGATTTTCTTCTTCTTTTGTGAGAGCTAAAAAAGAAAAAGATGCAAATCAGTGTAGTTTGACCCCGGGGTTAAGGAACATATTCTCAAAAGAATATATGAGTAGGAGAGAAAGAAGATATGCCATATTTATGCGATGGGTGATCGGAGAAACATTAAACGAGAAAGTACAGGGTGGTTCCTTTCTTTTAACAGGGCTAACTTAGTAAATGTATTGTTTCACAAGTCAAAATTGGCGAAGGGGGGTTAGGACTAACATATGAATAACATACTGAGTGATGATACACTTATTACATTTACAATTATATTGGTAGATCTGTACTTGTAAGGTTAGCTTATTTCGGTGCCCCAGGCTCTATGATTAGAGAGTAGTTACTCTACGTATGTCGGCATTCTCTTCTTCTTTTTTTATTCTCCATTTTTGGAGCGAAAATTTACGACCACATCTACCCATTTTCTGACCAAATTAAGAGTCTGTAAAACGAACATTGGCTACATCTCAATAAAACAGTGAAAACAAACAAGAACAGCATGCATATATTGCATATTTTTCTGACAGGGGAAACCATGATGAATTGAATGTTTCTGCTGCAACAGGGTTTGTTAGATAAAAATCGGACATATTTTGAGGACCACACACATGATGTAGTGAAGCAAAACATCAGACAGGGTTAAACTAAAAGGATACAGTCAGGAAAAGGGCATTATATAAAATTAAATAGGCTTACTGTTGCGTAATTGCATGCAATATAAATATGCGCTGTAGCCAATTGAGGAAAATTTAAGTAATTGGTAATCTTGGAGAAAAATTAGGCAAAATGTCTTCATATTACTGGTACATACATACAATCTTGAGTAGACCCCGTATCATAATTTTAATCTGGAATGGTTATATTCTATTTTTATTCTCTAGTCATCTCTCATCCGGTCCAAACCGATTCCACAGACCTCGCAACACTCTCCATGACATCTATGGATTTCTAGATTCCCCGCTGCGGTTTTATACCTTCTGATATCAAGCGGAAACGAGCTCTCCGTCTAAAACAAGGACTTCTACATAGCATCCATAGACGTATTATATGTTCTATGTTAGTTTGTATATCAATGGTCAAATCATGCAACAACTTCAGCCTTGAAAACGAAAACGAATTTGTGTCATGTTTCAAGAAACCACATCCGAATAAAAACGACGCTTGTTGTTTTCCACTGTGGGCTGTAATTACGTTAAAAATTAGCAACAATAACATAAGAATGATTAGAGAGAAGGTTGATCTTGGGAGGATAAAAACTGTCTTGTCACGTTTAAAACAGATCCCAACCCTTTTTTTCTTCTTCAAATTGTCACATCAGATCATTTTCTAGGAAAATATAAAACAAGGCATGAGATTTTGGATGGAGAGCGTGTTAGGCATACATGCGCAAGATTGGGGCTTTATTTAACCTATTTTATGCATGTACTGACAGAAATCGTGACATAAGTGAGAGACAAAGGATTTAAAACATATAGTGGCCAGCAGTCTAAACTTGGATGGGAGTTAAGTGAGTAAACAAGATGTTGGTGCTTGATTCTGCAACGTAATGCTTAAAGACGTGTCAATTAGACACCAAGACATGTCTGATTTTGCCTCTACTTGATCAGATAGTCTTATTGTAAAATTGTCTTTGCTCAAATTTGATGCTGAAAATGGTCAAATTTAAAGTTACAATACTAGAAAATATGCCTGTTTTATGTGTTTATAATGATTGTTTGATTACCTAACTGGTAACTACTGTAGTTTCTTTTTCCGCTCAATTTTATGCAAATTAAACCTTTGGCTCGCGACAAAGTAATCAACACAATTGCGCCATCCAGTCTTCAATCATAATAATTACATGTAAAATATGCTGGAATGCTTCCCCAACACACAAAAGTGCCTTACTGGCCATTTAACCATTGTTACATTGCGGTAGCCACCAGTTCTTTAAATTGTTTTCCTCCAAAACATTCCCGTGATTAAATTTCTTCAAGAATGCTGCAAAGAATTCAAAAAGGCACCAAGTCATGTTTGCTTATGAGCACTTTGGCGCCAAATTATTTTGTTTTGGCATTTTCTGATTTTTCCTCTTCTACTTCTCAAAGAAAGGAAGATGCATTAGAGCAATTTCTCACGATAATTTAGGCTAGGGATGCTAAAACTTCAAACACCAATCTAGTGTGCTAGGGATTGAAAACTAACCTTTAAGCCTAAATATTGCCTATAATATCCCACATTCCAATGCACAACCAGATCAAACGAACCTCCGCCGAATTAAGCCACTTATTGTCTTTAAAAGCGGTTGCCTTTGAAGCAATTATTGCCGTCCAAAAAAGAGGTAAAAATTCCAGACTTTTTTGGCTGCAGGCCGTTTAATTCCTCAAAATAAGAGCCAACAATTCTCATTAGGACTGAGTCAATACAGGATGTCCAAGGGTGAAATGTCCTTATTTGTGCCAGTTAAGGATACAACTGCCGGACTTTGGACGTTTGAAAAGTGGTTAATGGTCACTTTGAGGGGAGTGGAAAATTGCCGGCTTGTCGGAGACTGCCAATTATGGAGGGAACTGAAGAGGGGATCGCTGCTACTGAAGGTCAAATTGATTTTTAAGGCATCATTTGAACAGAGAACTACTGCATTTGGATACGGATAGCTAAGAAAAATTGTATTCTGCCTTCTTCAAATGTGCTTCGGCCACACCGGTACCTTTTTGTTGTTATGTTATTATTTTTTCCCCGCTGCTTTTTCGTCACACGATTGCAACTGGAAACAATGGGAGACAAAAAGTTGAAATAGCGGCAATTCTTTCTTGACAAGACACAATAACAGGAGATGCGGTTTAGCAGACCTTTATTATCGCCTTTATTGGGAACAAACTGCTCAAGACATACGGATTAACACGTTATATTTCCGCAACATGTACCGAACATATAGAGAACTTAAAGGGGCTTAAACTGACCAAACGATTGTTCTAAGAACAGGCCAACACTTTCAACCGATTCAGACAAACCTCTATTAGTTTGTGAGGTCTCTCTCTCTCTCTCTCTCTCTCCTTTCGCACCCCCTGCCGAGCTCCCTTCCCCCTTCTCTCATCCAAAGACCAAGAAATTGCCTTCTAAGTCTCTTTCAAACTGGAATGAATCCTAAACTGAACATCGTCGTCGTCATCGTTTAAAAACTTCCTTTTATTCTTAAGAAAATGAAACGCTTGATTGCAGCTTTAATTGGCAATGACAAGTTTAATTTTTGAGCCAAGGGATTATTATGAAGAGAAACGGTCATTACTAGATATAGAAGATAGAAGAATATACAATGCACATAAGAAAAGGTACGAATTAACTTAGCAACAATAGTGCAGTTAATAAATTAAGAATTACACTTATAAAACAAACTATAGGAAAGAAAATTACACCTCTAAATTGAGCACAATTTAAACACCTTATTCGTGACTCTTAATTCAACTTTCCCTCCGTCGTCGTCGTGCCCATTTAATCTCGTTTTGTTATCATGCAACAAATCAACGTCGCTATCAATCCATTTTCCCTTCATCGATCTACAAAAGAGCTCTCGTTGCTGTCCAAATCAACACCGTTCAAAAGCTATAACAGCGTCTTAAGCACATTGTAAACATTGGATATTCATGAGAGTACTCGATCAAAACGCGGTCAATTCAACCCATGGGAAAAATATCATGTTTTGAGGCACTTTCATCAGATGGATGGGGTCAAATGAAGATCAACTGTCCGGGGAAGTGAACATTGTATGGAACAACTTTTGAACTGTTTTACATTGGAGGGACAAATCTCTTTTCTGGCACAAATGTCGATCAAACATGGAGGAGCAAACAAGTCAATGCATGTTTGGCTTTTTAGATGCCTTGCGTCATGAATGGACGTTTCGACTCCGCCTATGGAAGATGGAGTGAGGATATGCAAAATGTATAAGGAAACCTTAAGCAGTACTTGGCTGATGGTATGAGTCTAACTGAAGGGTTAGATAGGTCCATTCTGGTTTAAACTTCAAGTTCAACAGCGTCAAGCAGTCTAAGAGTCAAAATCTGGAGCAAAAGTATTTACAACTCTGAGAAGAACGGTCATCATTTTGCCGCTGGGCTGAAATGACGAAGACGAAATGACATCAAGACTGCTGGCTGTTAATGATGGCAATGCTGCTGCTAGCTGACTGTGGCTAGATTATAGCGTTTTATTGTATGGGATGCTGCTGCATCATGTTGCTTCAGATCAGGGATGCCAGTTTGAATTGTAATATGTAAACAGTAGAGTAAGACATGTGCATCATAACAACCTCTCATTGGATAAAATGTTAACCCTGTATTCAAGACAATCTACATGACTTCAGGGATGTCAATATGAATAAAAAAGCTAGATTATGTTACATACATTTAGCTTGGCAATAATGTATATTAGAACAGAGTGGCATCCCTGAATTTGATCATTTATATCCCTGTAGGAGAGTGTGTAGTCAAAGTCATTAATTTCCATCATCATCAACACATGAGAATGGGTTCAGCAGAGGAGAAGAAGAAGAAACTCCAAATGATGATGATTGTAGGAATAAAACTGGAATGGGAGAGAGATGTGCAATCACATTGAACAATTATTTCAAAACTGGTCACACCCAGCATGGCAACATATTCTTTACTTAATAATGCTGTGAGCGGACGCCCTGTTGCTGATCTGGATCGGGAAGAGGAAGGCCGCGTTGGCGACGGAGGAGAAGTAGCTGAAGTCCGAGTACTCGTAGGAGGCGAAGAAGCGTTAAATTTTAAGTTGTTGCACGTTTTATATTTCTTATTCGACTAATCGTCTTTTACACATAATTATCCTAATTCTGTTATTCGGTCCGTTTCCAGCGGACTCTTGTGATCCCAGCCGCTCACAATGCTATTTATTTACGTTTCTGTCTGATTTCCATGAGAGAAAGTTATTTTAAGTCTTAAAAAGCAATGAATCCTTTCTTTCTTAGATTATTTTAAACCAATTCTCACGACTGGAAAAACACTCTTGAAACCGTTTTAAAAATCAAATCATCCACCGCCGCGGTCATTCTCATCTCATCGCTCAAGAGCGGCTTCAGTCAACAAGCAAACAAAACGTTTAATTTAACATCAGAGAGAGAGAGAGAGAGAGAGAGACAGAGAGAGAGAGAGAGAGACTGTCTAGTGTCTATTCAAAGAAAGGGACACCCGTTAACGCGTTACAACTAAAGTCACCAACCATCAAGCATGGGGAAATTACGTTTATTTTACAGGAATTACAATTACATTTGTTTACAAAAGTCAAGAATTACGTAATTCTAGGAATTAAAATAACAGATTTACACCAAAATTACCTCGAAATACATTTTCCATGAAATTTTTAAGAATTACTTTTCTTATGTATTTCTTCCCAATGCTTGTCAACCATAATAGTCTTCGATCAATATATACAGTTACTGTAGTGTGAATCAACCCTGTTTGACATTATCACAGTGGTTCACAGATAGTCATATTACTTATTTGGAGAGCCTACTGTGTCCTGACCAGTTCAAGTGCTCTAGAGCGTTGAAAATCCCTGTGAACCTAGACAGCATGATTCTACTTTCCTCACATTTGTTTGTTTAACAGACCTTTAAAAACCTGTTCCAAATGCGTCTGGGAAAATATAGGTTAAGTCTAATGATTGCTACGATATTTTAGGGGTGCCTCAAAGTCTGAGCAACCCCTGATTTTGTTCAAATTGAAGTTGACAGTTGACAAAGTACTTTGGTGATCTTTTCCAGCGACATTTTGTCTACCTCGTTCGTTCGGTTAACGAATTTTATTGTCGTCAAATTGGGCATCTTGTTACGGAGTAAATGATCAAATTTGAAACCACTACAGTCTATGTATTAGCTTAATACTCGTACTATGATGTTAGAGTGCTGCATTATTATGCAAGAATCTCTGTAAAACAGGATGGAATACGAACGAAAAAGTCGGCTCAGGGAAATATGAGCAGCCTAGTAAAAAAAATTATATTAAAACAATCTTTTGGAAATCTTGCTCTTCACAAGTTTTTTTCCTGGAGTTTTATTGCTACATCAAAGCTTCAAGGCTCAGGAGGCCTCAAAGTTCACTAAATAGACTGTAGTAAATGCTGGGTCAGTAGGCCCCATATTGCAACCACCCTTGTACAGAAAAGTTTATTACAAAGAATTCATTCAATTTGCCCTGCTGAAGAATCGTTTGAAATCCATTTTCAATTCTATCAAACCATTCCAGAATTAGAATGACAATTGTGTTACTTCAGTGACTGTTATGAAAAATGACAAAGTCGGCCCCATATTGTCATTTGAGACAATTTTCGTATTCCATCCTTCTGGTAGAGACATCCTTGTATTATGCTAACTTTTTAAAGCATCTTTTAAAACATCTACTCTGTAGTTTGACCCCGGTCAAGAACCACCAGCTTCATTTTTGGACACGGGAAAGGAGGCCCCCATAAATCGCAGCTTTGGAAGAAGAAGGAGAACAAGAATAGAAGGAGAAGAAAACATGTTCCAGGTATTTACAGGGAGAGAAGGAAGGAGGAGGAAGGGGAGCTGTAAATGACCCCATCGCTGGAGATACAGGGTTGGCCTATAATAATGTCCAAAAGCAAATTGTATAACAAGAAAAGCTGAAGAGTAAATGGAGAGTAAAAAAGTAGGAAATTGCCTCAAGTTGAGGTTTTAACATTAGTGCAATATCATATTGTATATACAGAAAAGATAGTAAGAAAATGGATAGTAAATTAGTATTATGTATAAGGTCGCACGCTGTAACTTGACATGACAAAACTGCTGCAAGATTTAAAGTGACATACATCACACTACAAACTACCAGAGCTGCTGCAGCTTGTGTCCCCTCTGAACCCAGAAACAGACTTGTACACAAGGTAAACTTGGGGGGAGACTTTAGGTTCTCTCTCCTGCCCAATTTATAAACTATATTTCCCTCGTTTTACTGCCATGAAAGGCGGTTGCATATTCGAAAAAAGAAACTATCGCCTTTTATGGCGTATTTTTGGGGTCTAACTTGACTGCAAAGGTCAAATAATTCTCCTTAAAAGGGGTGCAAGATTTAAAGCGTTTACAATGCACACCCAAGTCGTTTTTCCACCGAATTATAGATGGTGAATTGTAGCTCAATGACTGAGGCATTCCTAATCCTTGTTAGTTGTTCCATAAATTGAAATCGCACTGTCCTCCTCAAGCGCCATATGGCAGCGTGAAATGTTTACTCAACCCTGGGTGGAAGGTGTGCAAGAAGAAGAAGGAGCTTAACGTGTGGCACCCCAGGGAGAGCATTACAGTCATTTCAGGGTTGCCATTTTGAACAATATTGTTCAATGGAACTTCCAAAACATTGTGAACATTGTAACACAGTGGGCTGACTTGGGCTCAGCATTGAATTTTATTACACAGGGGCTGATTTCTACCTCGTTATATTTCCCATTATCCAAAGAATGACCCCACTGTGCATTAGTTGATTGTACACTGTATTTATTAATAATGAAATGGCATCCCTGAAGTCCCAAGGTGTGAGGTGTGGATTTCATTTGTCCCCCAATTCGGTGGGAGAGGCTGCTGCTGCCGCTCTTTACTCTTTGGCACAGCATGCATCGGGAAGCACATAAATCGCAAGGTAAACGAGCTCAGACTTTGTAGGTTTTTAAAAGGCAGCCACATGCAGTGTTTACTGGCAAAAAAGAGCCGGGTCAGTGGTGCATTATGTAATCAGACAGTGTGTATTAAATGGTAGACAAAGAACTCAGGATTGATTTGTCTCTCTGTTGGTTCGTAGAAGGAGTTTAAAGGGATTTAAATGCGGACAAAGAAGTTGCAAGTTGGGTCTGATATTCTTGGGAGTCTTTGTGTGTTCAGGAGATTATGATTTTTTATTCAGAGTCATCGTGTGGTGTGATACTGTAGAGTTTGATATTCAAATGGGCCTCTTTTCTTGAAATTGTTAGCTTCTAAGTTGGTGTAAAATGATAAATGATACTCTCCTATGGCTGTTGTATTTAATGCAACTTTGAATAAACTGTGCAAGTTGGGTGTTAAGCTCACCTACTGGATATAGAAATGCAAGTATGTACAAAGAAAATATGGGTGTGTGGACACATTTTATCTCAATTTTGAAGTAATTAAACTGCTGTATAAAAGTTATTTCCCAAAGATCTCCCCCCCGCCCTCTATGAACAACCAACTTGTAACTCCCCTAACAAAAGTAGGCCCACAAAACTCTTCTTCTTCTCCTTTTCAACATCCCCCTATTGAGGAAATCTGAATTGAATTCATTGTTGTGTCCAACTTACTTCTCAAAGGAAAGACCTTGGCAAAGAAAAGGGAAAGGAATTCTTTGAAAACGATGACATGAACAATGCAGCTATTGTCAGACGGGAGGGGATCAAGCAGCCTTTTATCTGTTTTTATACAACACTTTTTAAAACGAACATAACAATAGACGAGTAGTACCGTTGTAGTTTTAGTTTTAGTTTTATATATTTCGATTTATTACAACATTACAAAAACTCAGTTTTATGACATTGAAATAAACATGACCTAGGTTTTTCACCTCTGGGTTCGAAATCTCTTCTTGACTCCTCTCTTTCCTTCCCCACAATAACAATCTTGCCATGTACCTGGTGTACATGTGATAATGTTACTGGTCTTCCAGATCCCTGTACTCTGTTTCATCGATTAGAAGGCCTTGTATAGGAGCGGTTTGCAGGAAGTTAATCAGGTCCCTTGCTTTCCATGTTTCCGGCCGACCTTCCCATGAGCGGAAGCAATCTCGACGCCACCGGGAGAGGCGTGGACAGTGAAATGTTAGATGTTCTGGTGTTTCTGTTGCTTCGGTGCAAAGCCGACATGTGTCGGGAATGGTCGGGTCCTTTTTGTGTCTGTGGCGCATTAGGTTGCAGAACCCGGTTAGCCATTGCATGGCGGTGCTCAGGGTGACCCTGCCATACCGAAGGAGGTTCATGGAGTTCTGGCGGTCAAGGTTTGGGAACCAGAACCTAGTTCTGCCATATTTGATGCCTGCCGAGGCGCTCCATTGTTGCGCCCATTGTTCGTATGATGATGCTGAGTAGATGGACCTAAGATGCCCCTTGCCTGCTCCGACTGCGACCGGTTGTCCTGACGTGATTGCGTCTTTGGCTAGTTGATCTGCCCTCTCGTTGAATCTTATGCCGCAGTGAGCTTTAATCCAGAACATGTTCAGCTTAGCCCGCATTGCCAACCGATTTATATTGGTCTTTGTTTCTGTGACTTGTTTGGAGGACGATGTATTTTTCCTTATAGCTTTGAGTGCCGCCTGGTTATCAACGTGGATGTTGATCTTGCCTCCGATGCCAAGGTTAATTGCTCTAAGTACTGCTTGGTTTATTGCCTCTACCTCTGCCTGGAAGACGCTGGCGTGTTCGGGAAGTTGGAACTTGCCTGTGGTGATCTCCGTGTTTGACTGCGTGATTGTGTATGCTGCGCCAGTTCGGCCGTCCATGCGGCTGCCGTCTGTATAGATGTTCGTACGTGCCATCTCGCCCTGTTTTGCCTGGCGTACATGAATATGGGCTCTGCATCGGCCGGTTACCTCGTCTGACTGGTCTGTGGCAATGTCACCAGCTATCTCTCGACGTTGTGCACGGAGCTTTGATAGATGTCCTTGTGGCGGACAGTTGATCGTCTCGTATTCATCCTGGTGCAGTACGTTTCCTAGCCGGTCGAGTGCTGAGAGAGCCAGCTCCCTGGCTTTAATATGCAGTGGCATTGCGTGTAGGATAACCTGAAGACCTTCAGTCGGAGTGCCCTTATGAGTATGAGCGATTGTTGTAAGAGCTAGCCTGCTGGTTTTTGTTAGTATTTTTCCCTGTGATTTGGTCAGTGACGGTGACCAGACGTGACAGCAGTAGAGCATGATTGGCATTATGCAACCCGTCCATATCCAGTGCATCAGTTCAGGTTTAGCGCCGTAGCGCCGACCTACGAGTCTTTGGGCAGCAAATATCTTGCCCTTGGCCTTGTCTGCAACCTTCTTGATATGTGGTGTCCAGTTCAGGTTATGCGTTAGTTCTACGCCCAGGTACTTGACTTGGCTGGAGTAGGCTATTCTTTGCCCATTTATCAGGATTCTGGGAGGTTTTGCAACTTTGGTGCGCTTAAACTGGATCACGTCCGTCTTGGTTGCATTAAACTCGAGACCATTTTCTCGACCCCAGTCCAGCGCCAGCTCCACTGCCTTCTGAGCTTTGTTCCTAGCAATTACAGGCCGTTTACCTGCTACCAAGATACAGCCGTCGTCAGCAAATCCGGTCACATGTGCTTCTGTGCTTAAAGATTTAAGGGCATTCTCGAAAACTATGTTCCATATTATCGGACTTAGTACCCCCCCTTGGGGTGTACCGCAATTAAGAGCTCGTGTTTGTTGTTCCCCAGCAAGTTTGATTGTTGTGACGCGATTCTTTAGGTATTGTTCGTACCAGTTTATAAATCGGTCTGGCAGACCTCTCGCTCTCAGTGCCCCTATTGTGGTGTCATGATTTAGCCTGTCAAACGCCCCTTTTATGTCCAGAAAGCACCCAATGACCTGCTCGCCCTTCGCAAACGCTTGCTCGATTTTGTGCACTACTCTGCTAACTGCCGTCTCAGTGGATCTGCCTCTCCGGAAAGCAAATTGAGTGTCAACCATTGGTTTCTCCTTGAAATGGGTTTGTTCTAGATTCCATAGTTCGCATCTTTCGAGCCCTTTTTGTAGGAATCCGGATAGGGTAATAGGTCGAAATGAGTCTACGGATTTGTATGTGTCTTTACCTGGTTTAGGAATGAAGATTGTCAGTGATTCCCGCCAGATCTCTGGAGTGTAGGCTAGTTCAGTGCTGGCTTTGTATAGCGTTACTATGATGTCAAGATATTCCTCCGGAATGTTTTGAAGCAGTATAGGTGGTATCTCGTCAAGGCCGGGGCTCTTAAAGGCCCCGAATTGCATGAATGATTTGTGTACGGTCGCCTTGTTTATATGAGTGCTGAGGTTATCTAGTTCAACCAATGTTATGCTTGATTCAGGCACGATGTCTGGCGTGGGGTTTGTTGAGCCTGGACAGTGGCGTTCAAACAGGTCATTAATGGTATCAATTGCAGTACCTGAGATTATACCGAGGCTGGGTTGAGGCGAGTTTCTTTTGATTACTTTCATGAGATCAGGCACGTTCTTTAGCTCATCTAGTTCTTTCTCCAGTTGCTGATCCTTGTGTTTCTTGATTCTCGTGGCTAGGTTGTTGCTGTACTGGCGGTAGGCCTCCTTATCGGTAGGCTGATTTGTGCGTCTAGCTTTATTTCGCAATTTCCTTTTGTGCGCTATACCCGGCGCTATATCTTGATGTTTCCAGAAGGGCTTGCTCTTGGATTGTTTGGCATTCTCCCACGGGACGCACGCGTTAAGTGCGTCTGCTAAGATTTCTTGCAATTCCCTCGCGATCCTGTTTATTACTTTGGGGGTTATACGGTGTGGAATATGAATATTGTGACGCCGTAAAAATGCCCTAATTTCCTGCCAGCGGACTTTGTGCCATGCCCGTACTTTTCTTATTTCTGGGTCGGTTGGGCAGCAGAAGGAGATGAGATTATGGTCCGAATCTTCGAAAGGATCAACACGCCAGTTTGTAATGTTCGATTCTAGGCGACAAGATAGTGTTAGATCGATGTGCGTACTGCCCATGGGTCCGTTGAAGGTGGGGATTGAGCCCGGCATATTATCAATGTCCAGACCAGCTCCAGCAATGACGAGTTCGAGATTAGAGCCACGGGTGTTCTGTGATTGACCCCACAGGCGCGAGTGAGCATTACTGTCAGTACATATGACGAGTGGCATGTTATGTTCGGATGCGTATTCAGCTACTTTCTGGATTAGATTGAAATTTGGAATATTTATGTCGCAGTATACGGAAGCCATAATTATATTTCTAGATTCGACCTGAATGATTGCCACCGCGCAGTCTGGGTGCATTAGTTGGTCTACTCGATTGCATAGGAGAGTGTTGTCATGCATGATGGCCGCCCTCGGTTCCTCGGTGGCAATGGACCTGAAACCTGCAATGTTCCTGACTGTACGATGTTTAGTTAAGTTCGGTTCGGTTATGAATAAAATACTATTTTTAGCCCGCTTTACGACGTATTCTAGGGAGGTCAATGATTTGTAAGATTTACGCGTATTGAGTTGGAAACAGTTAATGCCAGATCCAGCCAGGTTCTGAGTGTTAGTATTGGTGTTAGCAGTAATCGGGTTTATATTTGCCATTTTTATCCAGATATTGATTACGTGCTTTTTTAAAAACGTTTAGCGGACAGGGTATTAATTCGCATCATCAGCCACCCTCGGGCTGCTTGTATTGGGTTCAGCTAGGCGCACACGCGCCGTGGTGGCCGCAATGTAGAGGTCTTGTCCTGCCTCCTTGTAACGCTTCAGCTCGTGCATCATTTCCTCATCTGGTTCGAA
>LR140303.1:2214-17757 GCA_900659605.1 Tisbe holothuriae | reverse complement strand
TGTGGGAAGTGAAATTTTTATTTTAATGTCCTTTATATTGAAGCTCTAGAGTGCCGGAACAATACTAGATCCAGGCCACCACTTATATTCATGTCTATATAGTATCAGTACAGAGCATAAAACATACTTTAACAGTCTTAATTGGCTCTTTTGGAAAAGTTACAATTTTGGCTAGAGATCTCTTATCATTTGGACAGCCTATCTGCAGTCAATATAGTCATATCTGTGGCCATATAAAAGTATAAAACATCTGTTATCCAAGTACACTTGTGCATGGCAGACTGAAAATGCCTATTTTAAACATCCCTACGTACTTCTTGCCCTACAATTTATTCGTATTTAAAGTGTTCCCCAAATCCTACCATGCTTAGCTGGCTCCAGGGAAAGCAGCAAAAACGGAGCCCAATTCAGACTGAGTAGATCGAATGATCAGTTCTACAGGACAAAATGAAAGCAGCCATTATTTAACATATTGCATATTTTTATAATGTCGTCAATCTTACTGTGAGTTTATGTAGTAATGTATAAAAAGTCTACTTCTGTGACTATACATGTTGCCATATATAGAGAGTTAGTCCATATCTGACTAAAATTAGGCTTTTTTTAAAATGTTTAACTAGGTGTTTCTACTAAGCATATCAGTTTCATTTCTGTCCTTTTCCTCTCTCTTTTGTGGAAAGCCAATCTTCTCTTCTAAGGACGAAACGAAAGAAAGAAGCGTCTCTTAAATTCTTTTTTGTCTTCTCCTCCGATCGAATCCGAGAAGAAAGTAAGCACAGTGGGATGATATTGGATATAAATATATAATATAAAATTATTTATGCTACTTGTTTTGAGGGCAAATCAATGGAAACACTTTATATTAATATTTTATTTACTATGCTCTATACAATCAGACCACTGTGGCAAGGCGAAGGATTCCTAGCTCAGTCCCTTTTTATCCCAATCTCATGATTAGAGACAGTTGAAAACATGGATTTTATTGCAAATATAAAATATTGACATACGTCATTTATATAATGATAGTAAAATTATACATTATTGAAGCACATAAAGTGATCAAAATTGCAAAATATGTTTAATAAGTAATAATAAATGATCAAATATCCTAATAATTGATATAACAAATGTTTTTTCCCCATAGTTTGGACCACTGTGCATTTCCCGCCCATTTTCAAGGCCAGGCTGTTTCATCGCACGGTGGTACAATAATGATCATCATGGCAAATACAAAGGAAATGGAGACGTTCTCACTTTCTTTTATAGCAGGAGAGGAGAAGCAGCCACAGTGGTTCCAATTGATGTAGTCATGGAAAATAGGCTTAATCGTTGATATAAAGTGAGATTTACACTATCGAATACAAATTTAGTGTGAACTAATTATCTTACTAATTCTTATGACGTAGCTTTAAAAAGGACATAAAGATACAGCTAGATAATATGGAGGCACAGATTATGCTTGATCATACACGTAGTATAGGATGCCAATATATAGGTTGAACTTAGTATTAAAATCCATGCCTATTTAATAAATCCTCCTCTAAACCCCCTATATTACAATGACACCTTTTGTCAGGCCTCCCAGTCTCCCAGATTTGTGTTTTATACTTGGAAATGTAATCCTCCGATATCAAGTTTCATTGCAATGCATCAACATTGCAGGCATTCCAGAGCGGAGACTGAAGAAAAAACGGCGTCTAGTGACACAGGGTGGGGAGTTTAAAGTGGTATAAAATATATATTTTAATAAAATATTATAAAACTTGCTTGGATCTAATAAAAGTGTCCTTCAACAGTTTAGGAGAAAATACATTAACCTTCATATTTACATCGTAGGTACTAGGTACTGTAGTAAAAGGACGTCTTAAGTCGAGATAGTCATATACCATAAAATATTGTTTATACAAATATTTATGCCTACACCTTAAACACACCATTCCCTGTCTCCTAAAGATTCAAGCTTTATTCTCCCTTTATTTCTAGCTGTTTGCTGAATTTGCCGCTTTCTTTCTTTTATTCTCCATTTAAGCGGTTGCCTCTCTTTAGTTTGCTCCTTTTGTCGGTCTAAAATGGCCTTGCTTAAAAAGACAAAATGACGAGAAAAAAGAGTTAAGGTGCATAAGATAATTTCATAAAATGATTGTAAATATATGCCATTAAAATTAATGGTAAAATATTTCCACTAATAAAAGAATTAATACAATATAAAGTCTAGAATGAATGTTTAAGGAACAAAATATGGCACTTTTTCCACTCGTACTGTTATCCGTCTCAGGTGGTAAATTTATTCTGGCCACACTATACTCTATGCGCGCAGCACATTACTAGACTATTCCTGACTTAAATTTAACCATGAAATTACACTTAAGTGAAGACAACTTACTGCACATGACAATTACCAACATTATCACCTTAACTTTCCGACAACCCACAGCTTGTCATGCTGCATAATCATAATTGTTCACCTTCAAGAAATAAAATGTTCTAGCTACAAAAGCATTTTTTTGCTTTTTCATGTTTGTGCTTCATTACCCGCCGAGAAAGGATTTGAAAAAAGGCTGTAATACAGCATTTCCGCACTTGTGCAGTTTTTTGGCTGTACTACAGCCACAGAATGGAAAAGCAAACATTCATTTAGTGGATTTGCGGTTTTAGTGAAGGAAAATGCCTTAAAACCGCAGTCCAGTAAGCTTAAGACCGCATGCAGTACTTGGGCGTATGTCCGCCACAGTACGGAAATGCGGTCTTATGAAAATTCTTTCTCGGCGGGTTACTTGCATGCTGGTCCTTTTCTGGCCAAATGCTTTTTTGGTAGATTTTAATAAAAATAGGTTACTACGCCAACTAATTGTAATAAGTATATCATATAAGTATTAAGGACAATATTAATGAGTTGTCAAAGTGTGTTTTATTCATACAGAAAATGTCTTTGGTTTTGTAATATAGAGTAGCTCCCATTAATATTTTTGTTCTCAGCCTTGGGACGTCACTCAAATGAGAAATGAAAGTGTTGCTAAGAGAAAAGAAAAGTGTTGGTGGCGAGCTAATGATGTGTAAAATAATGGTACTGGACCAGGTTTTTCTGGGAACTGTAGCTAAATATGATTACAGTTAAGAACGTATAATTCGGCTGTCCAAATTATACGAAGCAACAGGTGCCAAATTAGTCTGTTCTAATTCTGTAAAGAGCTTGAAATAAGCATTTGAAAGAGTATTAACCTCTTACACACCTTGTATAGTGTCAGTACAGACAGTAAAACCTACATTTAAAGTCTTCGTTGGCTCTTTCAAAGAGTTACAGTTTTGCCTAGAGAGCTCTTATCATTTGGACCGTGGAATTATGCTCATTCTTATTGGCACTATTGAGGAAGTTTAAACTTAAGGGTACAGTCAAGCCCGACTCTATTCCCGAGAGAGTAGATACTTATAAAAAACATTCTACTGGTGATCCCTAGAGATCCTTTAATGCTCCCTAGTGATCCCTTATTGTATATTTTTGGTTCATTCACCAGTACGCCAAATGCGCAATTTTTCATCATCATGCCGCAGGGGAGATTCAAACCCACGACCTTTGGGGTCGCAGTCGAGCAACTTGTGAATAAGACTACAATGGCCCCCTGAGTAGATACTTACAGAACAAAGGTAAATAAATTAATCTTTATCTAACCCCGACAAATGAGAAAAACACCCTGTATGGCTGTTTTTATACTCTAATCAATAATATTATCATTATTATGAGCAAGTTACTGCTGTCTTAAAATAAAACTCTGAGCAAATTCAGTTAAATGATCCAGTATATAGACAAACATCGGCAGCTTCCTCTACTTGGCAAAGGAAAGTAATATGCAAATTAGATGATTTTAGTGTAACTGACAAATCACAAAAGCTTAAAAGCATGTGCATTTTGTCAACGTTCTGCAGCTCATAATACCATATAGGAAGGCATAGTATTAAAAAAATAGCCTCATTCTCTATCTCTAATTTCTCCAGATTTACTCCATTTACAAAAGTTACTATCCTGCTCTCTCTCTCTCTCTCTCTCTCTCTCTCTTCCTTAAGATTCTTTCGCCGCATCCTCTCCGTAGAAGAATTCTCTTGGCTTGGCTTATTTAACAAAGAGGAAATGACTGCAAAAGAGGCACGAAGGGCAAAACAAAGAAAAGTTTAATAATAATTATCACAGTTAATTAGTATGAACATAATAAAACAAGTTTAAGTTAAAGTACATTAATATGTCATTGTATAGGTACTTCAGTTCATGCACTGGTTCAGTGTTTTTGGCAGAATGTTGGCATTTGCCCTAAAGCAGGATATCATTAGTTCACCGGTCCTTAAATAAATCTAAGAGACCGTAACAATTGGCATTAAACGTAACTAAGCCAATAGCTCCTTACAGTGCCATTGTTTCAGCCGTTTAAATAAACCGTGTTTTAGGAACAAAAAAACTTTCTCTCTCTCTCTCTCTCTCTCTCTCTCTCTTTCGTTCTCCTGGGCAGTGGAAATTGAGGGCAAAAAAGATTCTTTTTGTCTTTAGAAAGTTCTTTTCTTTATCTCTGAGAATGTTCTCACTTATAATTGAAAGAGGCAGGAAGATGAAATAGGTGGGAATATTAATGTTAAAAAGCTCAAAAGCTCGAAAAAGGGCAAGTTTACTTCATAAATGAAAGTTAAAAAATAGAAGCAAGATCAATTTCGGTTCATAAAATGTATTTTAATTCTACTACATTGCCAATTTTGGTATCAGTTTTTCTGCCTAAACTGCAGTATATATCATATTATATTATTTAAAGTTACAGCTTAAAGTGCTTAGTTAGAAGTAGCATCTAGAGCGCAAGCTCGTGGCGGAATGGTTAGCGCGTGAAACTTCTAAGCCAGGGGGCCGGGGTTTGATTCCCAACCGAGGATGGATTTTTCTATTGTTCTCCAAAAAGCTGCTACAGTCCCTCATGGACTTGCCCTTGTAGCGTGCTAATAAAATGAACCTGTAAAGGTAGTGCCCCAAAATATATAAAAAGGGGTGCATAGGAAAATGCTAAAAAGGGAAGCATATTCTACCCTATAATCTTAGCTTGTAAACATAACTCGCAGGCCAAGATTTATCTAATTATTACTGTAATAGGATACGATAACAATATACTAAATTAGGTTTAAACTGCATCGAGTTCTAACTTTAAGCACTTCTCTTCCGTTTCCCATGAGCCCCCAAAACTAGAAATAGAGCAAAAATTCCTTCCCCGGAGACGAGCATCAAACGTTACAAGTAATTTTTGAAAGTAACCAAATTTCTGTAATCAGAGCTATTGTAATTTGATGCTCTGCAAATTACAATAATTATTGCCACTATATAAAACATGTAATTCTAAGTATAGTTTTGTAAATATGGAAAGTAATTTAAGAGAGTAACGAATTACTAAAAGTAACTTAGTTATTACTTGCCCGGAAATTCTGTTCGTTTCAAGGTCCGAATGTGGCTTCTTCTTCGTCTTTCTGACCGAATCGGTCATCCATTTAAAATAGGACAGGAAACGAATTTAGCTAGAAAAACTATCTCTTGTGGAGAAAAGACGTGAAGTTAGACAAGCTGTATGTTGAATGAAACTGTTAAAGTTAGGTCTATATTTAATAGTTATGCCATTTGGAGACTCTAATACTCGTAATATGCAGTTAAATACATTAAATATCGAAATTATAGAGTGTGCTTAGATTGTAATTTGGAACACGGGAATAAGAGACCTCCCAGACTGGCAACTTTTCGCATTTCTGCCGAGCAATTTTTGCCATTCCTGCCGGCAGTTTTCTCATTTAATTCTGCTAAGCAATTTTTGGGACTTCAAATAATTCTGATTTTACTTCAATGGGAATTCTTCTAATTCCCAGAAATTTCCTCGGCAGAAATGCGAAAAGTTGCCAGTCTGGGAGGCCTCTAACTTATTCCCGTGTTCCTGGACGAATTACAATCTAAGGACACTCTATAATATCGATATTTAATGACTTTTTGAAAATGTAGGCTATTTCACTCCATGGTCGAGCTTAACTTACTTCCTTAGCGTAGATTTTTAAGTTTAAATAATTGACTGACCATGCAAGTAGCCGTTTGGATTTGTCCCGTTCTGATGGGTCTAAATTGAGTCCAAATTAGATCCTTTAAACTGCGCTCACGATTCTCTTAGTACATGTATTTTAAAGGCTCCATGCTACATTAGCCGGAATCGCTCCCTAGGGAGCACCACCGTGCAGCAGCTTCCCATGCTCCCGGCGAAACAATATTATTAACGGATGTAAAATTTATTAAACTACTAGTTTATACATTTAGCATTGCATATGACTTAGTTAAGTGCACAATATATGCATCAAATATGCACTCACTCGCACGCATTTTTCTATCACTAGCTGTTTTCATATCTGGAACAATTATTAAAGTGGAATACTTGTTGGGTTAAAGCAAGAGTGCTACAATATTCAAGAGCCACTTTTAGCCTCTGTTCTGTGTCTCTAAATGAGTCCCAATGGAGCACAACAGAGGCAGACAGTTGGACTATTTAAAGCAGAGGGGGAACTGGGTTTTAGCTGCAGCTGACTTGAATAATTCTATGGTTTATTAATATAGGTGCATATAAGTGCAATAAGTAGCACTGCACTGAATGATAATAATTTTTTATTCGCTCCAAGTTACTGGAAAATTAAGACTTTAATTGTTACACCCTGATAAAAGATAATGGTATAACGCTCTATTTTACGTGTATTTTTAGTTTTAGTACATGTTTATTCTACATCATATGACTGTATCTACATCTCTATCTGCAACTCAACCATGATATCGGTCTCCAAGTCTGTTTGATGTATTTTCGTGGTACAGTTTTATGTGTGCGTCGATCGAAAGCCTCGACCCAGAAATGGTCTTTTTTCGGTTCAATGGTCATGAAAACGAGAAAAACGATCGAGTGCTCGATTCGGCCGTTTCCTTGAAGCAGGATTGACAAAATCATTGTTAATGTTTCTGATATACTCGGCTAATAAATGTTTAAATGCTACTTATTTTGGTGCCGAGGCACATAACTCCATATTTTTACTTCTTCTCGGGCTATCGATAAAAGCGATGCAATAAAACAAGAGTTTTAGAAGACATATAATATTCAAAATGGCATCCCTACGATTGCATGGCGATTCCAGCATATATATCGAGACCTTGGAGCAATAAAAAAGGATTGAGTCATGAAGGAAATGGAAGAAAGAGTCAAATAGTGCTAGGTGTAAACGAGGGGTGTAGATTTAATGATTCAACATTCTGAAACTACAATGACTCGGCTGTCCAAACGATAAGAGTTCTCTGACCAAAATTGTAACTCTTCAGAAGAGGCAACGAAAACTTTTAACACATATTTGTTGCTTTGTAATGATACTATAAATATTAAGAAGTAAATGACTCTTTTGGATGCTTACTTCAACCTCTCTATATATAATTAGTAAACCAGATTTGGCACCGTATGTTTCTAATCATTTGGACGGCCGATGTGTGCAGTAAACTTGTGTTTAAGCTGAGATATAGAGTACAACTAATCACTATCTGCCATAATAGGAAAGCCGCGACCATTGACAAATATCCCAAACAATTCTGGGGTCCCACAAGGATATATAAGATTGGCAAACTTTTGCATCATTCCATGGCCAAAGTTTGTCTTCAGAAGATAGCATGGCTTTCCAAATGATAAGAAGCAAAAGGTGCCAAATCAGTATGTTCCATAGAATCTACAAAAACCTTGAAATAAGCATTTGAAAGAGTTTTAACGTTTTGTGCACGTTTATAGTATCAGTACAGAGCATTAAACATGTGTTAAAAGTGTTTGTTGGCTCTTCTGTAGAATTGCAATTTTGGCTAGAAAACTCTGTAGAATTACAATTTTGGCTAGAAAACTCTATTCATTTGAACAGCCGAGCAGCTCAATTTCTACAAATGATGATACTTTCAAACATCGTACACTACATAGTCGTTGATTTATTCTCAAACTTCCAACTTGCTCTTGGCTGTATATCAACATTACCTACTATTCAATGCAAGTACACAGTGGATATTTTATTATACTGACTATAAGACACCACTGTGCTCTATATGATGCAAATCACCTTGAGAGCAACCATTTAGCGTTCTTTGTAAAAAAAAAGCTGGAGTTAATTGTTAGAATATGGTCTAAATAGGAGATGTCGGTTTCTTTGGCTTTGGATGGCAGACGGACTCTCTCCAAATGAAGCAGTCCCGGCCCATTAGGCTTTTTCATTAGGTGCTTCATATACAATGGTTACTAAGTAAGATATTTAAGTAAAAGTAAAATTAATATTATTGATGTAAAGTATGTGTTGCTTCAAAACAAATAATACACAAGATTACATAGCAAATACCCATTGCATAAGTTGGATGTAATAGCATGATAAGACATATTGTTAATCCCGCTGAAACTTTATTGTCTAGTAAAAAGTTGCCGCAATGCGATAAGCAAACAATTTAATCGCATTATAATCTACCGTGTAGTCGTCACTTCATTAAACATGGACAAATGGGTGAAAAGAGTATAATTTTACTTTAAGTTGCACCAAGAGTTGCATCAGTTCTAATATCTTCTACTACTTTTAGAAGTCTACTCTCAAAGTGTACTCTGCAGATTGAATAAAAATGCATAACATGATTTAACTCGGAGATAAGATAGGATTAAAATTCGTGCTTAGCATAACCTGCATCCAGCCGAATATTTCTTCATTTACCAAAATGTGCACGGGCAGAATGAAAGCTTGTAGCCGCATGACAGGTTTAAACAATATTTGTTATATTTTAGGGCACTACCTTTTCAGGCTCATTGCAACAGAACGCCCCTAATGTCAAGTACAAGAGGATCTTCTGCTGGGATTGCCAGTAGCTTACCACCTAACTGCGGCTTGTTACGGCGGCTTATATTGGAGAAAGATTGAAAAATCCATCCGCCAAGGTCGGGAATCAAACCCCTGCTCCCTTGTATGGAAATCTCGCACATTAACCATTCCGCCGTGAGCTTGCGCTCACAATAACAGTCTTGTTTATGACTATAATCCCTGCCTTGCAGAAAAGGGTTTAAAAGCCCCCTACTTATTTTTACAGCCAGTAAACGAGCTCTCAACAGTTAAAAATGCCACCATAACTTTTAGCAGTTAGTTGCTGTATTTTTCCAACTGGTTTATTCAAGGGCATTCAAGTGTTTTACAGATTTTCAGGTTCCTGAACAAGGGTCGAGGTTATGACTAAGGAATAATTTATTCTGAACAACTGAGTTCTCTCAAGAAGCAGAGAAACACCTCTGCCAGAAGTAAATGTCAAATTTCCTATATACATGTACACAAAGTCATGTAAATAAGATACCTATAAGGACTTTATATGGCCTAAACTAATGTACTTGTGTTTATATGCAAACCTTTATGACTTGACATAGAGTCAACCTAAACCTCTTGAAAAATTACCTCCTTTGATTCGGTGTGAGTAGCCATCTGTACGTGAAGGACAGCAGAATGAACGCCCCCAGGAAGAGCAACAACTCCCTGAATATGAGCTTGTACAGCGAGCCCTTCCATTTAAAGAGCACACGTGTGAAGCCGCCAATTGTTGAACTGGCAACATCACGCTGGTAGGTAATGGTCATGGTGTTGGACTAGGCTCAGACATATGAAACCACCCCAGCAGCAGACATTTGAGACATCTGACAATGGACCAGGAATGACGCGTTGCAGCGTTGGACAATATGGACCGGAATGACGCGTTGCATTGAATTCTTACCTCCTCTGGTTGACTGTGAGCAGCTGCCTGTAGATGAGTGAAAGCAGAATATAAGCTGACAGGAAGAGCAACAGCTCCCTGTAGATGAGCTTGTACAGTGAGCCCTTCCATTTGAAGAGCAGACGCGTGAAGCCGCCAGCCGTTGAGCTGGCAACGTCACGCTGGTATGATATGGTCATGTTGTTGCTGTTGCTGCACAATTAGCACTGAATGAATGATATTGGGGGGTTGTTGTGGTAGTAGTAGTTGGTTTGGTTATGATGACTCTTCTCACACTATATAAGGGTTAATAAGAGTTTTGTATAAAGGTTCGACAAAATAGGTTAATATCAATGTTTTGTATATAGACAAATCTGTTTACCATAAGTTAGGTATTACACAATTTAATGATGGTTGTGAAAATGTTTTGTAAGAAATCCACGTATATAAAAATGACAAAAGACTCTTATAAGACACAAGACAAGAAAACCACTTGGATTAATTTTTACACAGGGCTCATAAGACCAGCAGATATGAAAATGGGTTATTTCAAAGTTGAAATAGCTAAAAAGTCAGTTTGCAATCAATTATGTTATTTACAACGTAAAATATACTTTATACTAAAACACATTCACAAGTCGGCATTAAACTGTATAAACCTCAAAATTGTATAAATTAATGTACTTTTACACAAAAAGAAATGGTTTCAACTTTACTAAAATACACATTTTGTGTCTGTCGAACCTCTGTCTAAAAAAAACTTACAAGAAATGACTTATTTTGACCTGTTATTGTTTTTAAAACTTTTCTTGGTTGTATGATATTTTTGGAGATTTTTGTCACTAGTTCTCCAAATTAATGTTCTCCGGATGCATCATCGTAGAAATGGGTTTGGAAGCTGAGTTTTTGGGACCTGAAATAGGAACAGAGAGAGATGGCAATGTTAAATATGAGTGTAATACAATGGCCTGTGAATTAGCACTTTTAAGCAAGTAAAGTGTCTGTATCGTCTCTGCCATATCTAAGCAGCATTACAAAGGACGAAATTATCCTTAAACTGTTTATCTTGGTCATTGTACATATTTTTTGTTTCAGCATTTATCAAATAAGTAAAAATGGGAGCACAAGCTCATGGAGGAATGGTTAGCATGCAAGACTTCCATGCAAGGGGGTCGGGGTTTGATTCCCGGCCTCAGTGGATGGATTTTTCAATTGTTCTCCAAAAAGCTGCCACACCCAGTCTATTCATACATGTGGTAAGCTACTGGCAATCCCAGCAATAGCTCCTCTTGGACTTGCCCATGTGGCGTGCTATTGCAATGAACTTAAGGTAGTGCTCTAAAATATATATAAAAAGGGATTCATAGCAAATATTTAAAAAGTAAATAGTAATAGTAATAATACATCCCAGCAGGGGGGACGTGGTAGCCGGGATTGCAAGTTGCTCGGATCCTGTGGCATAGAAGGTCGCAGGTTCAAATCCCCCCAGTGGCATGATGATGAAAAATTGTGGTCACGGCGTTCTAGTGAATGAACCGAAAGGTAGTGCCCAAAAATATACAATAATGGATCACAAGTAAAATATTTTTAAAAAATACATCCCAGCATAATTGGTATATTCTCCATGATAAAACGCTTGAATTGCTACTTCTTCTTCTGCCCCTAGTTTTGCCCACAGGACATTCCTTGGCCAAGGATAAAAAGGTCAGAAAGCGTGTAAATTGATCACTCTGCTGCTGCTGCTGCTGCTGGACTATTTGAAGACTTGAAAGCTGAGAGGGAAAGAAGAAAAGCCTTGGATTTGCGCAAAAAAGTGACCCACTAAATATCATATTACCGGTGGGTTTTTGCTTAAAAGGCACAATTCAGCAAAATATACAGCAGAAGAGTCATTAAATTAACTACCTTAATTCTATGTACACTTTTTCAAGTTAGATTGCAGATCCTCAAATAAATTTGGCAATAATATAGCCAATAACATTTTTGTATATTTAGTTCTCAAAGGTTTAATAGCTACTGCTTTTATCTCTTGCATTGATTTTAAGATTAAGTTGTAGCTCATAAGATCATGTAAAGGGGGGACATGATAGCCGTGATTGCAAGTCGCTCATCCCTGCAACCCAAGAGGTTGCAGATTTGATTCCCCCCAGTTGCATGATGATAAAAATTGCAATTACGGTGTGCTATTGCAATGAACCTGAATAGGTAGTGCCCTAAAAATATGTATAAACAGGGATGCACATATATTTTTTAAAGGTCTTCTATACCCCTTAGTTATACAATCTCCTATAAAATGACCTAAATTTCCTCCACATAGTTAACTCCAATTCAACATGTTGTTGTCACTTTTTGCACCACCGTTTCTTCATGGGAAACGATATTGAAAGACATTTTCCAGATTTCAGAAGAAGAAGAAGAAGAAAAGTCCAAATATTTCTCTTTCTGGAGCATGAAATTGTCCTGCTGCTGGATTTTAATCAGGGCTGTCGGAAAAGGTATGCAGAAATTTTAAGGGGAATTATTTCCTATTAAGAAGATTATACGGGGAGCATTTAAACTGTTACTTGCTCATTGTATGTTACAAAATAGACGTAGACACAAAGGCTAAAATATGTATCAAATTAAAGAAGTTAATCTAAGAGAAAATTAAATAATATATTTTCTAATTCTTTTATGTATATAACAGTTGCTAAAGATTATACGGGGAGCATTTGGCTTGGTGTTTAAACTTTATTTGCTTATCCCATGTTACAAAATAGACGTAGACACAAAGGCCACAATAAAATTATGTGTCAAATTAAAGAAGCTAATCTAAGAGACAAGTGATTGATCTAACTTATAATTATTTGATGTATCTAAAAGTTGCAAAACTTGCTTTGATAAAATGTCATAATAAAGGAGACCCTAAAACGGTTTTAATATATACCATAGCGCGTATGTGGTACTTCATAATGCTTTTTCTTTAAATATTTGCTTTGCGTCCCTCTTTAAATATATTAGGGAACTACCTTTTCAGCTTCATTTTCAATAGTACACCGTAATCACAATTTTCATCATCATGCCGCTGGGGTGGAATCAAAGTGACAACAACATGTTGAATTATAGTTAACTATGTGGAGGAAATTTAGGTCATTTTATAGGAGATTGTATAACTAAGGGGTATAGAAGACCTTAAAATGTATATATTTGCTATGCATCCCACTTTATATATTTTAGGGCAATACCTTTTCAGGTTCATTGCAATAGGACCCCGTAATCACAATTTTCATCATCATGCCGCTGGGGTGGAATCAAACCTGCAACCTCTTGGGTCACAGGGATGAGCAACTTGCAATCACGGCTACCTACCACGTCCCCCTTCATAATGCTTACAAGAAAGTAAATACATGCATTAGTTAATTCCCTACCTTGTGCTCTTTATATTATTATCTCCTTTTCAGCCTTTCTTCTTCCTCAGAATCGGCTGCCATGTTTTTGAAACTTTCCTCTTTGCCCAGCACAGAGATATAAACTGTTTATTTTGGACTCTTTAATTCTTCTTTTTCTTCTCCAGTTTGCTGTTGTACTTGAAATGATATTTTCTTCGTCCAGCATTCGAGGCCCACTTTTTAGTTTAGTTCGTTTCTAGAGCACTGAGACAGAGTGTATGAAATGTATGTCCTTAACATACACTGTATAAATACTGCAAGGAAGCTTTATTTAAACATTATGATAGCTTGGTTCAGTAGATGGATAAAACCCTTGAGTACGCGTTAGTTATTTTACTTTACTTCTGATCTATGTTTGATATATGCAAAAATATGCAATCAAGCCCTTAGACAAGGCTACTAAGGGCTTGTATTAAATGAAAATATCTAGTAACATGTTAAGGACATATTGTCACACTTTATTTCATCCCATGGTGTTCCCACCCCACAATTCCACCCAGCACACAGTGGTTTCTTTCACCCCAGCACCATAACATTATTGAACTCGAGTTTCTTGGGCCTTCTCACCCTAAACAGCACACTCCGCGTAAACATGGTTGAAGCACACACACAGGATTCTTCTTCCTCTTAACAATACTCTTTAATTTTCACTTCATGCTCATTTACAGTTGTGTTTTCCACCATGAACTAAAAGGAAAGCTTGGACTTTTTGGCGCTCTCTCCCTACTTCTCTCCTTTTTTCCATCGAGCTGCAAAGTGTCCTGTGTAGGTCTGTGGCCCGTGCCTTTTTCTCTCTCACTCACTGATGACTGCTGTTTCATGTCCTTGCTGGGCACAGAGTGCAAGTCATGAAATATAATAAAATAAATAGTACAACTATGTAGGCATATGACTTCAACAAAAATTCCATTATAATTATGATATGGATAATGGTTTGATACACACAAAATTATGTTATACAATTATTAAGCATAGTATTTTAAATATACCTTTTTATTTAATTATTTTTACTTTTTTATTTTAGGGCCCTACCTTTCAGGTTCATTGCAATAACATGCCACAATGGCAAGTCCTTGAGAGAATATGGCAGCTTTTTGGAGAACAATTGAAAAATCCATCCACCAAGGCCGGGAGTCAAACCCCGGCCCCCCTTGCATAGAAGTTTCACCTGCTAACCATTCCGCCAGGAGTATGTACACTAATAGTGTCACATTTGCATATGATACCTTACATTACCACTGTTCCTTTTTACTCTGGCTTGCTTACAGGCGCCTGAGTGTTCCTTCTACAGTCGTAGTACTCGGCATAGTAAAAGGCTGAGTATGTCTCCTTCTACAACTCCTTCATTTTACCCTCTCTCATAATAATAACGCATATTCCCATGCTGAGCATACAATCGTTATATTATGCTAAGAAGACTGGACGTGGTGTAACAAGTTTATATTTTTGGAAGCAAGGTGCCTGTTAAGTTGGCATTATTAGGACGTTTATGGCTGTCGGCCAAGAGTTGGGCAGAGGAGGAGAAGAGTAACTAAATAGGGAATGTCCCCGATTCTGAGCAGAAAAAAACTTCATATAGTAACAGTAACTGTTTAAACATTAGTAACAAGTTCATTTGTCTGTTTATTGCAAATTGTATTTGCAAAAAGAACCTATAATACAAAATATCAAGTATTTTCCTCAATATATCAAGCATTTTAATGTTGATTTTAAAAGTCCTCTTCAACTAAATGTTAATATGTTCTAACAACTACTGTATATACTTTATATTATAGTAAAACTATATGTTCAGGATTTCTGCATTATATGTACGTATATTTAAAAGTCAAACCGTCAACCCTGTTTCCAAATATACCGCGATGACGTCACTAGAAGGGTCGTATAAGCGCTGTATGATCGGGGAACAGGAAGAAGAACCGAAGCAGCAGAAGTCAGTCTTGTGTTTGTTTGCCATGCACTTTTCACGCGGCTCTTTTTATCTCTCTCTCGCTCGACTGTCCAAATGATAAGAAGAAAAAGGTGCCAAATGTGTTTGTTCTTATTCTCAAAGAGCTTGAAATTAGCATTCAAAAGAGTCCTTACCTCCTATGTGTGTTTATAGTATCAGTACAAAGCATAAATACGTGGTAAAAGTCTTTGTTGGCTTTTTCTGAAGAGTTACAATTTTGGCTAGAGGAATCTTATCATTTGGACAGCCGAGCTGTCCTTGTTATACATTCACGGAGATGGTCAAAAAGTTAGGGACAAAATTGTTCAGAGTATATGCATATTATTATACCAACTTTCACCTACGTAGCTACAGATGGTGCAGATATAATTAGGGGAAAATACTCGTAATTAACA
>LR140302.1:0-17777 GCA_900659605.1 Tisbe holothuriae | reverse complement strand
ACATATTTCGAAGGGTGAAGTGAAAAATATGTCAAGACTAATGACTCTTTGTCGCGTGAATCATGTTCAATTGTCATGTTAAACATGGATTGTACAAATATATATTGCAATGAGGGTAACAGAGCTATATCTATGGGGCCTAAAATTATAATAATAAGTTATTATGTTTAAGTAAAGTTAGAGCAACTTGTTATTATTACCGTCTATGAGTTAGAGCTTTGTGTAGGTATTTGCCTATAATGCCTGACCAGGCCAGGTAGCTCACATTTAAAGTACAATCGTGTATTTTAAGGATGATAATCGTTTGTTCTTAGAAGCCCATGCATATGACTCATATCGGATATGAGCAATTAATAATAAAATCAACAAAACTTGCTTAACCATTTAACTCCACTTTAGCAAGATATAATATTATACAAGGTTGCGTGACTGTCCCTTTTTTTCTCCCCCGATTTTTAACTTTTGCGTTCAAGGCTGAGATCAAAATAATGTTTCCATGGTTACCTTTGTCAGTGCGGAGCTCTAGCTGAGAAGGTAATTTACCGACGCGATGCTTTCTTTCAAGCTCAACCGGCCTTTCGAGGACAGTGCCCGACTGCCCGAGTTCTGGGACTGGCCGAGGGCTGAAACGAGAAGAAATGAGTCCTGAGAAGAATGATGAAGAGATAAGGGATTGGCTGGGCAGCTTAGGTCCTTGGGCTATTTGGGCGGCGGGTCACCCAACTCAGCTTACAAGACTCGACGAGCTCAGCGAACTTGTTTTGACGACGCTGGAAAGTGGGAAAAAGAATAACTATAACTCAGTTACAACTGCAGCACATGGAGTGAAACTGGCGACGCCAAAAGACACTTGGTCAAGGTCAAGACGATCCAGAACCAGACGATTGGCGTCCCCACACGTCGTGTGTGTGCCAGAATGAATTAGAGCCTGAGACTCCATTTCGTTCTTGTCCTCCTTGACCATGTCAGAGACGTCGAGCGCGTGCTCGTCCGTGGGTGCGTCCCCTGCAGCAGCACTGCTGAGGATGTGCAAGCTGTGCCGGAAGCCGGGTCACAAGACCAAGCGGTGCCCTCAACTGGCAGACATCACATGCATCGACTGCAGGAAGAAGGGGCACGTGGCGGCAATGTGCCCCGACAAGGACAGCAAGGACAAGGGGCCCAATGAGGACAGGATGGGGCAGCAGGAGGACCACAAGGAGACCCCGCCGCCTGTCAGGGTGCCCCACGATGCCGCTGTCCTACACACTGCTCCCATCCTCGCCCAGCCCATCATGACGACGGCCAACAGTGCCCCGCGGGTCATTAAGATGCCCCCGCCGATGCCAATCCCTCTGATTGTGCTCAAGGAGGAGCCCCAAGATCCGTCAGATGCCGAGGTCCCGATGGACGTCCCCGAGGAGCTTCCGCAGCTGCAGAATCCGTCGCCAAAGTCGAGTCATCCGATGAGTGCGGACGCGCACACGTCAGATGAAGCCACCGCCGATCTCAGGCACGATCTCGATGTCTTTCTCAGGATCAGAAGGGAGAAGCAGAGCAAGAAGCAGAAGCGGGAGGTGGCGGGATCGTTCCAGGTGGCAGCAGAACCCTCTGAGGTCGAGGCCGAGCCCTCCGAAGGGATGCAAGACGACGACATGGCCTTCTACGACAAGCTCACATTCCCGGAGAGGCTCGAGTTGGCAGTGACGGCGTTCAACGTGCACGACCGTCTGGTCAAGGAGCAGGAGGACAGAGCCAATGGCAATGCAAAGAGGAGGCTCTCGGACGCCTCCAAAGCCGGAGACAAGACTGTCGATGGGAGGCAGGCAAAGAGAAGGCTCCCAGATGCCTCTGGAGGGCTTGACATGGAGAGCAATGAGCGGGAGCTGTCGGACTCCTCCGAAGAGGGTGGACAGGAAGACGAGATCGAGGTGCTCGCAGTGAAGAAACCAAAGAAGTCAAAGAAAGCAAAGAAAGACGATTCTTCCAAGAAGTCTTTGTCTGAATCGGAGCTGCGTCAGCTTGGCCTGACCAAGAAGCAGGCTCGGGTGATGACCCGCCTCACTGAGGAGTACATAAAAGACAACCAGAAGAAGTCGAAGAAATCAAAGAAGGCTAAAAAGTCGAAGAAGAGGGACAAGTCTAAGGATAAACAGATCAATGTGACCTACTCAACTGATGAAGAAGATTTGCCACTGTCACTCGGCCCGCAGCAGGACCTGCCAGAGCAGCAGAACCGAAGCAGGTCAAGGTCAAGCAGCCCTCGTAGGTTCAAAAAGTCAAAGAGAAGCAGCCCTAGCAGGGAAGAGAATCCCCGCAGCAGCAGCAGCAGCCCTGGAAGGGCAAAGAAGGCAAGCAAGAGTCCGAGCAGGTTTAAAACCAATGCTCGGTTCTTCCAGAACAGCAGATCTCGATTCAAGCAGCGGCCATCCAGGTCGCCACAGCCCAGCTCGGGTGCTTCAGGCGACGATGATGATGAGCGCTCTCGTAGTACGCCAGCTGTGGACACTTGTTACCAGGTGCACCCAGACATCGTGTGTGGCTCGTGCCCCCAGTTGCCGCTCAAGCTGAGGCGAGGACCGGCAACCATCTCTGCAGAGGTAATGCGACATTAATAACTTTTGCATGGCGATTGCTCCAAGGATTTGTCGACCTGGTTAAGGAAGATTTTTACGCTTGCGATGTGTCATTAATTAATATTTATTTATTTTCCAGGCCGGCCAACTGGTTCTCGAAGCCGTTCCGCAGTCTGCGAACGACCACTTCAAACACGGCGACCTGATCAAGGTGATCACCAACGTGGGGTTGAGCAACAAGGGCGTGACTGTCAAGGGCAACAGGCTGGTGCGCGCGCACAGGGCCGACATGATCTATCTGGCCGCCGAGTGCAGCGCTGGGGAGAGTGTGAAGCTGAGTGACAATGAGGTTGTTGGGTGAGTGCAGTATCATTGGCTAATACTTGGAAGCCTGGAGTAAAGTGGCCGGTTTAAAAAAAAGTTAAGACCGCAAAAGATCGTAGTTTTGGCAGAGTTTTCCCTGCTAGCCTGGCGAAAAATTCAACCCTATATTAAACCCATGGCCTATGGTTTCGATAGGCCATGATTAAACCTTAAAGCCACTTAAGGTTGTGTTATATTTTTTTTAATTGTCCACGGGATTCCTTGGCTAATACTTCAAAAGGTTATTTTATCTCTTAATTGAAACATAAATGAAACATTCGCTGATTTGTTTATTGACATGGTTATTTTCCTCCTTCCAGTTATTACCAAAAGGTCCGTTCCACCGGGCTGAACTTTGAGCATGGCATTCCGCTGGTGTCCGAGGAAGATCTGACAGTGTCGCACGGTCGTGAGGCCATGCTTCAGTTCAGCAGCCTTGGGAAGGGACTTCTCACGGACTACGACCACTTCAGAGTGATGACACTTGCCGGCGAGAAGGTGCTCCACCTGTTGATGCGCCCCTCCCTGGCCAACAAGCGCATGAAGATCCGCTACATCGGGCCCGGCTGCATTGAGTTTAAGGAGGACCAAGTCTTTGCCTTCGCTGTCAAGAACAAGGGAAAGTAAGTAACAACCGTTTCTGAGTCATTTGCTCTTTTGATATGAAATGAGACTAATGGAGACTAAATTGCCCATTTTCATGCTTTTTGCGTCTTCTGCCTTAGAAGAATACGCACTAAAGTTGCTTTTCCCAACAGATATCCGACAGCATCCCGGGGCGATTGCGGCACTGGCGCAAAGTCACGCCATCGCTCCAAGGCGCGCTCACACTCCAGAACCCACACGCGGCGCTCCAGGACCCGCAGTCGCTCCAGATCCCGTTCTAGGACCCACTCCTGGTCGCGTTCGCCCGAAGACAGGTTCAGGAATCTCCAACTGACGAAGACGAAGCGAGACATTCTCGGCTTCCAGATGCGCTCTCCCGACGATGAACCGTCGCCGCCAAAGGAAGGCAAGAGCAAGGCGAGGCCGAGGATGTTCTGGGAGGTGCCCGATGAGGGCTGCGATCTCATCAGCGAGGAGTCCAAGGTCGCTGCTGCTTCGGAAGACCACGCCAATGACCCTGCAGAGAAAGACGACGATGGTCCTGGCAAATGCTTCTCGTACGCTGCTCCGGATAAGGACCACGATGGTCTTGCCAAGGCCAGGAGGCGCCGTGTCTCTTCCCAGGAGAGCGCTGGAGGCGGTGGAGGTCCAAAGGATGGCGAGAAGAAGGCCGTGACTCAGGTCAATGACGTGACCATTTTGTCCAGGGAGAAGAGTCTCAACATGCTGAAGGCGTTGATGAATACGGGCAAGGATTAAAAGTTTGTGAGGCTCCTGATGTGCTGTGAATAGAGGTGCAATGTAAAGTCTCTTGATGTTAAATATTGCCTTGGTGCTGTTAATTTTTTATATATAATTTACCTAAATATTTTTGTTAATGAAAATTCAGAGTTCCCATAAATGGAAATGTTGAAGGGATATTTATGGAGTATGCCAAGGAGTCGGAAGTTTAAAATGGCCACCGGTAAAACTGTTGCAAACAATGTGTGCCATCAGGAATATAAATATCTCGTGGGATTGCTTACCTAAAAATACTGAAAATTTTGATTGAAAGCAAGTAATTAATCCATCACAAAACCGTTGAAACTCCTCACAAAAAGTACCAATTGATGTTCCTGTTGTCTGTAAAGACGTTAAGATTAACCCCAAGTACAAGTAAACTGGAACTAAATGCCACATTACATTGTTACATTACAAATATTGTTTCCATAAAAAGTTAAATATATCGATTTTTATCTTATTCCGGTCTACCATGTTATGATGATGTACCTACTCTTGTATTGTAAGTTCATGCGGGCTACGATTTGATTCCGATATTTTGTTATCGAATCGAGGTTTGGAGAGCCGTTGAGTCGCTTTTTCCGAAGTGTCAAAATGATCAAAATACACGTTCCATAGAGCTCAGCCTCAGCTTTTCAGTACAAATAAATAATAAAAACAGCAGAAAAAAATCCATTAATGAATAATCAGACGCAAGCATGACCTCAATCTATGTAATTAGTTGATTATTGCCTTAATTACCTCATTAGGGGAAAGGTTCAACGTTTTGTCTCTGTGATTATGTCCTCTGATGAAGAAGCACCCTTCGATCCCTTTGACGACGCGCTCAAGCAAGTGGAAGAACTCGTGCAGCCCGAACAACAGCCGGAAGAAGCAGCAACTACGGCGTCATGTGCGGCAAGTGCGACGCCGAGGGCGTCACCGCTGCCCCAACCGCACAAGATCCGCTTCTGCGCCCTCTGCTCCGGGTGGGGCGCGCACAAGACGAAGCGCTGCCCTCGCCTGGCCGACATCACGTGCGTCAAGTGCGGCATCAAGGGACACGTGGCGAAGACGTGCAACGCAAAGGCACAAGAAGAGAAGCCGAAACCGACTCCAGCAGAGGACGAGATGATGAGGATGAAGACCTCGAGTCTCTGCGGCAGGCGGCGCTCCAATCCAGAAAGAGAAAGTGTCCCATAACTCAAGAGGAAAGTCTTCCAGGAGCAAAGGTTACCAAAGAGAGTCAACCATTGGAAGCCAAGACTGGCACTAAGGAAGAACAGCCTTTGACCTGCCACCCCGTACACGGCTGTGCTCGGAGTCATGCCCTCGAAGGCGTGTGCGAGTTGTGTCCGGTGTTCACACTCATCTCGGAGGAGAGCATTGGCGGGAGGAGAGACTCTGAGGCGACGGTGCTGAGGGCGAGGTGCTTGGGGAAGGACGGACTGCCGCCGGAGAGACCGCTCGGAGCCATAAAGGTCTTCCCACTAAGCGATACAGACCCAGCTACGCCTGCCGTGATCCCCTCCTTGACCCACGCCTTCCAAGGCAACGCCGTGCTGCTGAGCGTGTCCACCAATGACGGCCCTGACGGCACAATCCGGAGAGCTCAGGAGATTGGCCGGTGGCAGAAAGTGCAGCGGCGGGCGTGTCGGCAGGCAGACTTTGCTATGGGCAAGCCAGAGGTCAAGGTGATGGCAGAGACCAGGTTGAATGTTGGGGAGAACAAGGTTGCTTGCAGAATTGAAGGTAAATTACATTTTTATCAGAAGATGAGTAGTAAAATACTAAAAGTACATCTTGGTGTCCATTTCAGGCCAGTCCAATGTGACTTCCTCTTCGCCTTGCATCATCGTGCTTAAGAGCAGCGACCTCAACCTCGTCTCTATTCCCCTCTTACGTCCTGATGGATCCATCGATCTCCGTATCCACTCCAGCTCTGTGATCGAGTTACCTGCAGATAGTGTCCTTGGCACAGCGCACCACCCGAGCGAGTGGCATGTTGACCCGGCGGTGCGGCGAGTGCTCGGAGGAAGGAAGGAGATTAGCATGCAGTCGGAAGAGGATACGGAGGATACGAGCTCGGAGGAGTCGGAGTCTGATGTGGATGTTCAAAAGATGGATTGTGATGATGAAGATTCTCTGGCTGGTAACGTTAAACACTACAGCAGTTTATGCCACTTATAACTTGACTAACGTACCAATTATTTAGTGAAAGACATTTAAAACTACTCCGAATAGATGTCAGAATGTAATTGTTCTTCAATCAACTCTGATTAGCTAATTAGTTCTTGAATATTGCCAAATAAGCCAAAATTTCTTTCCAGCATTATTACTAACCCGATAAAACTTCTTATTTCTCAGCCCACTCCGATGACAACATGTCCAACGGTGGCTTCGTCGACTACTTTGACGAGATGATCTCCAACAACCTCCAGGTGACGGTGAACAACGACATCAACTCCTCACTCCAAATCACGGTCAACAACGACATGGCCTCCCAGGAGCAGCAGCATGCCATCTGTTACTCTGACCGGATAGTGACCCAGCAGGACGATGTGTCGCAATGCGTGGCGTCAGGGGAGGACGGCTGTGTGGTGGTGGAGGACAGTCCCATGACGAGGCGGTGTAGGGAGTGTGAGCTGCTGCCACTGCTCTATGATGACAAGTGAGTTTTGGAGAAGAAGAGTGGATATTAATAGCCTTGATTTAATAATCTTATCCATTTCAGAACCCTCACCCTTGCTAACACCACCAGTAAAGTGCTTCATCGCGTCGTCCGCGCCACTGTCGACTACCCTGGCACCGCTCCCTTACGCTGCGCCCGCGTGCTCCCCCTCAGCACCAAGACCGAGCAGCAGCACCACCGGCCCAAGCTGGTGTCGGCCATCACTCACCCGTACGTCGGTCGGCGTCTGTTGGTCACGCTAGAGCTGTTGCCGCACACTCGGCTAGAGCTGGAGAACGGCGGGCGGAGGAAGACCCGTTTGGGTCACGTGCAGAGGCTGAGTCCGCAAGCGTATCCTATGTCGGCTTGTCTTTGGGCGGGGAAGCTGTTTGTAGAAGAGGGGCTCACGTTGGAACCAGGTAATGAAGGCTGTTATAACTTTTTAGGGCAGTAACAATCATCTCCATTACAGGCCAGCAACAGGAAGTCCGTTTTGTGACCACTTCCAAGATTAGCGCCTTCGTCCCTGTCATTCCCAAGACGGACTACCCGGTGGGCGTGGCCAACATACCGCACACAGAGCGCTGTGGGGGCGGGACAGGGGCGGGGCAGCTCAAGGCTGTGCGGCTGCAGCTGGTCAACAGGTCAGACCGGCCGCTGAGGCTGCTCAAGGGTTCAAAGTTTGGAGAAGCCTTTCATCCTGTTAAGTGGTTCAATGCCTCCAAATGCAGATTAGAACCGTACCTGAAGGAAATAAGCGAGGGTGCTCAAGGAACAGGTAAATAGTGCCATTTTTTTCATGTTAAATGAATGATGTGACTTAATAACTGTGTTTTCAGGTCTCTGGGCGCCACACTGTGAAAGCTCGACCAAGTCCTCCGCTGAGTCCGACCCTTGCCTATCGTGCACAAAGTACCCGTTGCAGATTCTACGGGAGCTTCCAGTGGACACAACAGAAGAACGGTCGCCGACATTAATGGTGGTTCCCGCACTATGCTTTGGGGGAAAGCGCCTGGAGCACCAGCCGTCAGATGTGTTCAAGTTATTACCGCTCAGCATTATGCAGGCGAACTCGCCAAGTAAGTTCGTTTATCTGTTTAAATTTTTACTATGACTCCATTTATTCTTCTTCTACAGATAAGAAACGAAAACGGCGTGATACTCGCAAACGAGTGGAAGTGATTCGAATGGAGACAAGAGCTTTTGAGGAGAAGAGCAGGCGGATACTGGCGACCATCGAAATACCACCAGGTCAGCTTACTACATTTAAAAAGATATTGCTGGTGTTCTCAATCAATCATGCTTTTTTGTACATTCCAGAAATAGGCAGTTCTTCATGAACCTCAAATATGTCTTATTTCCTTTATAGGTATAAAGAGAGTTCTAATAAAGAAGACCTGCGTGGGCTACTGGCACACAGACTGCAAGCGCGCTGCCCTGGAGGAGCCTTCTTTACCCGACAACACGTCCAACACGATCGTGGCCAGCTCGGAGGTGGAGCTCTCCTCCGAAGAGTGGAGAGAAGTCCGATGCTCAGTTGAGGAAAGAAGAAATATTAGCCCGATGCAACCGCTCATACCGGAGCTCAAAAGTGCGGACATTGTCCAGATTCAAAGCTTGCCTTATGCTCAAGAAAACTGTGATATTGTGATGTTAATGCGTGTCAAGGAAGATTTTAAGGACCATGTGATAAAGTTTAGCCGAGGAGAGGTTATTGGGTCAGTTAGACTGGCTTCAAGTTGGCATAAGTGCAACAAAGAGGTCTCCTTGGAGGCGTTCCTCAGCTCCCGTCTGTCAGAGCCGCTTCTACCTCCAGAGGTCCACTACAGAGACCCAGTCCGTCCAATTGACTTTCAAAAGTGCTTTACGAAATGTCCGCTAAATGAGCTCATTCTACTGCACGAGGTGAAGGAGGACAACAGCAAGAGCGCCTATCCGAAGCTGGTGATTGTGGCCGCTTCTAGCGAGGACATTGTGAGCCCAAAGCAGCCAAAGAGCAAGAAGAAAGAAGAGCACAAGACAGCGGCTAATGTGACTGGGTACATGGTGACCAGTGGTGAAAGCACTGTAAAAGAAGAGTCCGCGCCTGCTGCTACACGCGATGTCGTCGTACTGCCCGTAGATGCACCATCAGACTTTGCACCGCGGCAGCAGCGGACGCAGACTGCGCGCGTGGTCGCAGCTGAGACGCGCTGCCTCGCCGACCGTGTACTCGTCACTCTAGAAATCCCGCCTGGCGCCGACTGCCACCTTCAACCCGGAGATGAGATTGGGTTCTGGCATCCCACATGCAGGGTTAATGTCATTGATCCCGACAGTTGGGCCAGAGGAATCACGTGTACACAGCGCGTGGCTCTTGAGCCGGAAGAAGACCCTGTTTCCGTGACATTCCGTATCGATGACATGGACGCGGATGTCCGACTGCTCGACCGGCAACCGGTCATGCCCCTGTTCGACCACCTCTCCGATGAGATCGTCATGTCTGAGCTGCCCATAGTGGAGGGAGGTCGGGTCAGGGTCATGCTGCAGACCACCTCAAGGCTAGTGACGATTCACCTCGTGGCCGGGGACAGGATGGGGACCGTGCACCGGCTGGGAGACTTGGGCAGCGGGCTCGGGAACACGCTCACTGATGGGATGACTGCAGTGCCCGATGTCATTGCAAAGGATTTTGATGTTAAGGGCATCCTTGCAAGGGCTAAGAGAGACCGTGGACTGAGTAAAGAGCCCGTATCCGGTGGGAACAGGGTGTTTGAATCGGTTCCAGTTGGAGAGTTGTATGATGTCGTCTCAGTTCGAAGTCTGGGACGGGTTCAGGTAATTTAACATGAAAATGAGCTTCTTTCATCAGCTAATTTGATCTCAATTTCAGGGTCTGCGATTGTTTCTGGCACGTATTCCTGGGCTTCCCACCGGCGTGAATGCAGTGTCGCTGCCCCTGATTGCAGACACTGGGCGGTTACCAGTGTTCCAAACCAGGAAGGAGAGCTACACTTTGCTACTGGGTATGGGGAACAAAGATAATTCACTGGAAATATTCGAGCGTACTATTTCTTAGATGTTATCATAATTCATAACATTATCTTGTGCTTCTTTTACAGGTCAGCGCACAGGAATCATCACTAGAGCCACGCCCTCCACGAACCAGGCCACCATCGACAAATGCCTCTCCTACTTCTACTGGCTCCGCTCCAATTGGTCAGTGGACCTCAACCCGCACGCGTTCAACACCGTCACAGTGGAGTGCTCAGCAGACGAGCCGTGTGTACGAGAAGGACACTTGCTCCGTGTGGCACCGGTTCACCCTGATCAGATCGCGCTCGACCGGTCGGAGCTACTCGCGCGTGCCAGCTTCAGCGTGGGCGTGCGTGTGCGCAAAGGGCATGCCGGCGGGGCTGTGTTGCTACGGGATGGTGACCCCGTGCTCAAGACAGAATGCCAGCATTGCATAGAGGGAGTGGAGAAGCTTTTGGGGTTGAAGAAGAGGAGCAGAAGGGAATGATGATGATGATACATATTTCGATAATGGAGGCTAAATATATGTGATATGCACTTGATGTATTTTATGCGTGTTATCCACGTAAATGCTATTAAGAGTCTTAAAAGCACCTAATCCCCAATCTTAAAAGTAATATTATCGTCGCTTACTCTTCAATTTGAGCGGGTTGTAATGCTGGATGCTGCTGCTCCAGAAGTGGAACGGGCAGCCAGCCGCGGTAGAACCTGCTCTGTGGTCACTATTTGATTTGACCAGGGGTGCAAGCGCGCGGCAAACAGGTCTTAAGGGTATAGATATACACCGACCTACACGAGAAAGCTCAATCTCGACGTCCGAGTCGACGATTTATAGTAGTTTATCCTTCCCAAGGGAGGCGCGCTGGCTTTCGAAGCAGCTCTACATCGGGTTGCACATGAAGAACGTTCGAGATCACCTTGATGATCTCCTGCTCGCGCATGCTTTCGACGATGGCCGCCGCGCCACGGGGCTCACCTCCGAGAAGAGCTGTAGCATGCAGCAGCTCGGAGAATGGGAGAACTTCTCCGTGACAAGAGTCTCGGAGGCGTTAGGGGTTTGACTCGCGGCTTGAATAGTACCATTCGACCCGTTACAACGACCAAATCACGGTCCTTAAGATCTAAAAGAGGCTAGATCTGAGCCAAGATCACGCTTTTAGGCGCCACCGACGCCTAGAGAGCGCCATATCACTTAAGTTAGACGTCCAAGTATTCCGAAGATAACTTTTTTATTCTCCGGTTGGACAATAGTCATTGTCGGTCACATTTTTCTTCCGTTTTTCTTCTTCTTTTAGAAAGTGTTCACGTGCTCAATGTTAATGATGTCCTCCATCCCCGGCTTGGTTGCCCACGCGCGGAGCACGCGCTTGAGGATCTTGCGGGAAGGGAACGGCTCGTGCCGGATGCGGTTCGGGAACCGCTGCAGCGCCTCCTCCTTGATGCGCTCATAGCGCTCGTGTTTGCCGACGCCGCCCTCCACGGCCTCGCGCACCAGCGTGTAGAGAGCCTCGACCTCGGGGCGGGTGTAGCCGCGCGACTTCTATAAAAGACAAGTTTTGTATTGGGATATTCCGTTCGAGTCTATTTTATTATCTTACCGTTCCCGTTCCGATCGTGAACCGCTCAATTTCTGACCCCGTCCAGCCAATCTCCGCCTTGAACTTCCTCATCACGTCGGAGAGATGGTCGAGGGACTTGCGGTCGTGAGGGAGGTTGAAGCGCACGTAAAACTCGGCGTGCGGCGTGTCCTGAATCTCCCTCTCGACGTTCAGGATGTCCCTGCATAAAATGGACATGAGTTTTTCAGGGAGATTTCTTCAGTCTCGAATTTAACTTTTCCCAAGAATACCACTGCAGTGTTATATTATCATATAAAGCCTGCTTGGATTTGGCAATGTAATTATACATTATTAATTTATTACCATGAATCTCATTCACTCAAAATTATGTGCTGGCAAGCAGAAGAACAGTATGTATCTAGATTCTAGATTTATACGTTTGTATATCAGTTCTAGGATTGTTAAGAATCTAGAATTATACGTCTGTATATCAGATCTAGGATTGTTAAGGATATAAGGTTTAAAGAGCTAAAATCTAAAAATAAAAGTGACGCCGTAAACACATTTATATCATCATATGAGCTTGAGCTATCAACCCTCCCCATAATCATAAACCCTGCTATGCTAGTGCATCTCTTCTCTTCTATCCATCTCTTCTATTACTGCTTGGAAGAGATGGATAGAAGAGGTAGATAGAAGAGAAGAGATGCAGTAACATACGAGCCAAAAATTGCAGATTTTAGGCTCGTATGTTACTGCACCTTATCTCTTCTATCCATCTCTTCCATGCAGCAATCGTAGAGATGGATAGAAGAGAAGAGATGCACTAGCATAGCAGGGATAGGCTTGTATTTTACTGCATCTCTTCTCTCCATCTCTTCCAAGTAGCAATAGAAGAGATGGATAGAAGAGAAGAGATGCACCAACATAGCAGATATTGACGCTTTAACCACTTAGGCGAAGGAGCTACATCTAAGCCTTTACAGTTCAAATGAATTAAAGAAGGAAAGGTTGCTCATAATTTCACATTTAATACGATGAACGCCCCTTCCTTGTCTTTAATGACGTCAAATCCCTCAAATCTCTCGGCATTCATTTGCGCTGACTGCCTTCTGGTGTATGGAATCACGGAGACGTTTGAGGAACGACGACGACGGGGTAGATCAGGTCGAAGTCGATCCGATAACGTAAGGGGGAAAATCGACCAAAATGTTATTCAGACATACTGTGGTTTTTAGTCAATTGAGAAGCTCTTTTACAAACATTTAACAAGAAAATGACGTATGCTCAAAAGCACCTTAACCGTTCAGCTATCCTGCCTGTCCGTTTCATGCTTTAACCTAGTCCGGCCAACGCACACACACCCATGGTCTGATCAGTCATCATTAGAGCCAAGTTCAGCACTCGCACTCTTCGACGATTAAAAATGAGATCGCATCACACGACTGGTTGAGGATCTGCCTCAAACCTCTCATGAGCACGGCATGGACGTTGCTGGCATCTGATGGCTTGAGGCGAGGTAAATGATGAGTATTTGCTGAACTTTAAAGAGATCTTGAGTTGACGACTCATCTCCACCACACCATCCCACAAAAAAGGTCTTTATTATAAGCCCGTGATAGTGAATCCGCAGTAATTTGTTAAATTAGACAGAGGAATGAAACGTCCACTCGAGCACTCTCATGTATGTTCTTTCGTGAAATTCGAGACATAGACATAGTAGTATGTCTCGAATTTTATGGTTCTTTATAAGAAAGTAGCAGTCTTGCTTGGAAGACGACCTTCAGGAGTGAGAGTGTTCATATAAAGGCCATCTCCACACACACCTGCGTTAATAGCCTTTTTATCTTCATAAAATAGCTTCAGATAGGGGGGGACGTGGTAGCCGTGATCGCAAGTCGCCGCTCGTCCCTGCGGCCCAGGAGGTCGTGGGCTCAAATCCCCCCCCTGCGGCATTTGAGCTTTCATGGCGTGTCTGGTGAATGAACCAAAAGGTAGTGCCCTGGGTAACACCAGGGAAGATCCAGCAAACTTTTTTTTTAAAAAGCATCAGATGGTCATCGAAATAACATCCAATTTCTGGAGCAACTGAGTGGCGTTTGCGCTAATGAAGACTCATGGAAAAAAATGGAGAGCCCCTTTAGCTAGCTACCACCCGACCAAAACCAAAACCAGGCCAGGCCAGGCCAGGCCTCCTTAAAGTCATTTCTGAGACTTTTCCCCCACTATGGAGCCCTTTTCCCCTTCTTCTCCTTAGCTTTGGTTCTGAGCCCGGCGTTTCCGTCCTCTTCACTTACCAGCCGACAATCTCCGCCACCTTGTGGATAACGAAGCATTCCGACGGCTTGTACGTCCTCGGGCCGTAGAACGTCTCCTCGCTGCGGAAGATGTGTTCCGGGTCGGAGAAGGCGTCGTTGACGAGCTGCGTCAGAGTTTTGTTATCCCCAATCCTGTAGAGGCCATCGTGGGGGGTCGTCATGGTGCACGAGAGAGACAGAGGAGAGAGAGAGACGGAGAGCGAGAGGGCGGAGGTGGACACGGACGGCGGTGGAAACCAACTTGTAGGAGGAGGAGGAGAAGAAACAGCAATGATGCTTCTACGATGCTAATAAAGCAGGGTTGCCAGAAAATTTTGCGAAAAGAGGCCAACTTAAGGAGCCAAATGAATATACTTAAATATAGTACATTAAATATCTGGATCGAGTTGGCCACAAACACTAAGCTGCATTGATATTGATCGTATGTTCTTCTTAGTGGTGCCAAAGAGCACAACCGTTTTACTTAATCTGTATTTTTGGTCCCAATCTGGCAACCCTGCAGCCCGCACTAAAGAATACAAACAAAGAAAAAGGAGCGAGTCATAGAGTTACAAGGAGGCTCAATTAGAGTTCTTTGATACAATCATAACAATGCAATCGTGTACGAAATTTCCTCCAAAGATATCTAATATCTTTGACTTTCCTCGTAGAAGTCCAGCCCGGCAGCCCCGGTTTGAGCTCCCTGCCCCATTGACGACTCCATTGACGGGCAATGCAATGTTGGTTTCGGTCCCGGGCGAGACAGGCACGGAGACAGCTGCTAGCAGGACAGTGCCCTCGCTCCACGCCCAAGCTGTTTCTGGCGGCCGGGCCTCCCCGGACAAAATGTCATGTCGTTGTGTCGGTCGGACACCCATTTCAAGCCCCATTCTCCTCCTCCATTCACAGCCGGTCCTGGCCGGCCTGCCTGCCTGCCTGCCTCCCTGCCAGCGGGGTCAACGTGGACCTCTTTTTAATAGTGTATAGTGTGGCGCTGATACTACAGACGTGAGAAGCGCTTTTTGGCGATCGAGAGTGAGGACCTGTGGGTGTCAGAGGACTGCTCATTAAGGTGGAGCGCGCCGTATTGATGCTGAACTCGGACAGCACGAATCCAGCGCTCGGTGTGCAGGGACAGGAGCCCGCCGCAGACGCTGCTCCTCCTCCTCCTGGGACGAGATTCGCCTGCACAGGGTGCTGCATCGACTATGCCAAGAGGGCTCAGCAGGCACATCAAGAATCAAAACATCACCATTCCGCTGTCAAAGGCTCGCGAGGACCCGCAACAGTCCACAATGTTCATGACAAGTACACGTTACGAGTACAGGACGTGCACACTCACGTTCCCGAGCAGCAAGAAGCGGAAGGGGCACCCGGAGAATAAGTTTGGCGACGTGACCTCCATGCCGTCGCCGATACTCAAGGTCCAGAATCCGACAAAGGTTCCGACTCAGGCTCCACAGACGCCTGCAAAGGCTACACCTAAGACACCTGCTAAGACCTCCAGAAGGCCGCCAATCAGGGCCAGCTACCGTGCGCGCGCGTGCCCGCTTTATCCCAGAACCACGATGTGGAAACACTGCAGAAGGATGCACAAGCAGACTCTGTCTGAGATATAAGTCATATAACTGTTGGGGCTGCAGCCTACGGGTTCCCGTTCATGTATCGCAGGATGCTCCAATGCCGCCTGCATGACCTTACTTACTACCTTGCTGGCACAACGGACTTAGGTACCAATTTTAACTTTATGTATCGTGTCTTTTTAAGCAAAGAACCCTCTTTTTTCTTTCATATCCAAATACGAGCCTTCGTGAGTGGACACCGTGCCAGACTCCGTTTCCCCATCTCGGAAGTGCTAACACTATTAAAACAGTGCTTCTAAAGTGAATAAAACAGTGCCGTGTTGCAGGTAAAAGCATGGTTCCAGGCCAGATCTTTGTGACTAAAGAGTCATAAAAGTACATCTGATCACATACCCAGTGCCAGTGGTCACATCAATATTGAGAGAGCCCCATGGCGGTTCCAGAGCGCCCCACGGAAACGCCTCCACCTAAGCTGTGGCTGCAGTCTGCATCAGCAAGTGCGTCGCAGGACACGGCAGGACGCGACAGGGCCGGGGTAGCAGCGGCTAGCTCTATGAGGACTGACGAAATGAGCTGAGTCCACGGACAGCAGGAGCCAAGCAGCTTAAAGACTGCAGGCTGCTGTTTCGCAGGTACATGTTCCACGGGGTGAAGCCGAGGAATCTGGCGGACGGAGTCATTGCTTCGTTCATGCGCGCGAGGACGCTGACAGTAGACGGCTAGACACCCGCCGACGACAGCAGCAGGAGGCAGCTAATGCGCACCGAGCGTGCGTGCGCGATCAAGAGGTGCCACCTCGCCCGTCAGACTTCCAAGCTACTTCTTCAACACCCGCTTCAAGAGCATCAACGATGGCAAACGGTTCAACCACGTGGCCGCTACAACCGGCTCTATCCGAGGTTCGTCTGGTGCTCCGATCATCCCGCTGATGCAACGGATCAGAACATATTACTAGGTAAACCAATTTATGACGTATCTTTATCGTGTTAAGCAGAACCTCTTTCTTTTCATGTACGGCATCGACTTCTTCCGAGTGAGCCGTTGGGACAATCCTCAACTGATGCATTGAAATACTTAATAGGACACTATTTACTTAATATAAACCTTTTTGTGAATTAAGCCCTAGATGAAACAGAAAAGACGACAATAGTGCAGAAGAAAGACTGGAAAAGAATAAAGTGCAAAGAGAAAACGAGCGAAGGAACAATAAGATCACGTGATGCATCGGACAAGTTTTAACCTTAAAAATGTGAAGTGATTGACAGCAAAAAGAAGCTCGACGTGCGACTCGACCGGATACCGAAATAAGAAAGGTAAGGCAAAAAGTGTATGTAATGTGTAATGTGTGTTTAACATTGTGTTTTATTTGTTAGTCAGTGAATATTAGTATTTTTTTATTTTTTATTGTCAGTTCCGGTTAGCATTTTCAGTCCTTCTTCCAATTTTAGCAGGCTTATTGCAATGTAATTTGTACCTTTTTTGTAATACCTTTTGAATAATAATTTACATGCTTAAATAATCAATTTCCGCTTTTTAAAATGTAGAATGAAATATAAATAATGTTGAATGAAATAATGGAGAATAAAGTAATGGAGAATGAAGTAATGTAGAATGAAATAATAAAGAATGAAATAATGGAGAATGTAATAATGTAGGATAATGTAAACCTTCGATTGTCAAATGTAGAATATGTATAAATATGGAATGTAATGTAGGATGTTTAATTTAGAATGTAGTCTTCTCTTATCATGTTTCACATTCTTCAATCTGGATAATTTTACACTTTCAACTTTTTTCGTTTACTAGTTTAAAGCTTCCCCCTCAAAAACTTGAACAAATACTGCGACTCAATTCCCCTTGCTTCGAGCACTTATCTCGCATCGCAACCAGATGGGCAAACATGCCGATCGCGATGCGAGGTAGGAGCTCCATGCAAGGAGAATTGAACCGCAGTACAAATCTAAAAGCAAAGTGAATTTAAAACTAACTTCCGCCAATTTTTTGTTCAGATCAGTTCGTTGGCAGCGCACATTTCCTGTATAAAAAATTGGCAGAGTTAAAAAAGTCTAGGACATTGAAAATATTACCCGCTCCTTTGCATACTTTCCAAGCTTAAAACTAAAAATCGTGTAAAATTATCCATAATAATATTTACTGCTCTCCAATCTACCTAACCTACTCGTCAACCTCCTGAAAAGACAAGTTTTAAGTATAATTAATGTGTTTTATTGTGCTCTGCTTACCTCGTTCAGCCACTCCGACTCCGCCACCTCCTCCGCCGTCGCCCTGTCCGCCTCCTCCACCGTCAGCATCCACTCCATGAGCTGCTGCGCTCCGCGCGGCACGTCCGGGTCGTGCGGGAGAATGTC
>LR140301.1:0-17794 GCA_900659605.1 Tisbe holothuriae | reverse complement strand
ACGGTGGCTACTCTGGCCGGGATTGAAGGCTGTCTTTCTTTCTTTCTCTCTCTCTCTTTCTGTCACCATCTATCCGTTTCTTCATCGTCTTGGGACCAAAAACAAAGAGGAGAAAAACGTCCATTTTCGTCGTCTTCAATGACGAATGGAGGCGTTCATGGGAGGGTCGCCGTTTTTTTTTCAATCCTGGCACGCTCACAAAGCTCGCTTTTGACGCATTGCCTTTGAAAATGGCGCGATTTTCCAACCGATTATTCTCCTCTTGGAATGATTTGACCTTGGGGTTTTCTCTCCCAAACGACCATGTCATTTCACATTTCCCCTCCTCGTTTGGCGGCAAAGACCAAAATCCCCGATAAAGGCCTTCGTTCGCTGTCCGCCCACGGCCTTTGTGGCCTTAGCTTTGTGGTCCCCCTCCTTTCAAATCCCGCTCCCATGGCCTTTTATTCCCCTTTGACACCATTGGCGTCTTCGGAAATCCCGAGCAATCACGGTCATGTGTCACCGAGCTCAATTGCGATGTGGGGGCGCTTAGACCTCGGTGGAATAATGTATTATTATAATGGTAACGCTGATCGGGAGGGACGACAGGCTTGGACACAAAGGCCCTTTGAGGTGCAAAAGAGGTCATGAGGGATATTATAATAAAGGACGTCGTCTTTCGAATATTAGGTTGTTTCATGATGCGGCAAACGCTGTTTTCCACCATAATGGCGTAGACTCATTTTTGCCTCCAAAGAGAATCCGTAATAATGCTTCCTGAAGAAGACTTTTTGCTTCAAACATCCTTTGGAAAGTCCTGGAGAAGGAGAAAATGTTAAATGGCACGAAAGAAGGGATTCTGGAGATTAGGCAAAAAGTTTTTAAACATGTGCTTAATGACCGTTACCTTCAGAAAGGGGGAAATATCCATTTTCCGTTCGAGCGAATTAATTTTAAATGAGACGATCATCAAACTACTTTCTTCAAGACGGTATAATATTAACCTGAATACAGTATGGATATATTCACATTATATAATTTCTCTCACAGAAAATTGAACGGTCCGAGATGACGAAACTTGACCGCTGGAGCATCGCCGTCAACGACCAGGAGAACAACGAGAACAGCAACGAGCACGGCAAGATCCCGTTCACAATCATCAACAACTACTTCTCAATAGGAGTGGTGAGATAATGATTCAAGATTGATCAGGATAGGGTCTGATCGTGTCTGTTTTTGCAGGACGCGGCCATTTGCTGCAAGTTCCATCTTGAGCGCGAGAAGAACCCGAACAAGTTCAACAACCGGATGAAGAACAAGCTGTGGTACTTTGAGTACGCCACGTCGGAGCAGTTCTCGTCGTCGTGCAAGAACCTGCACGAGAACATTGAGCTCATTGTAAGTCTGTCAACTCGATATAATTAAGGAACAACAAAGCATAATTTTTCTATTTAGGCTGATGGTGTTCCCTTGAACCTGGCGGACGGCCCCACCCTTCAGGGCATCGCCCTGTTGAACATCCCGTCCACGCACGGCGGCACCAACATGTGGGGCGACAGCAAGGCCAAGCGCAAGTCCGGTATCAAGAAGCTGAAGAAGCGCAAGAAGCAGGCGAGCAAGGACAGCAAGAAGAGCGGCGGCGGCTGCACGGGCAGGGACACGTGCTCGGAGACGTCAGTATCGGAAATTGACCTCTCCTCGGCAGTGCAAGGTATGGGTCAATGCGACATTCCTATCCGAATATGTGGCTAACATGGCTTTCCGTAGAAATCGGCGATGGGCTCATCGAGGTCGTTGGTCTGGAGAACTGCCTCCACATGGGACAGGTGCGCACCGGGCTGAGGTCGTCGGGCAAGCGGCTCGCGCAGTGCTCAGTCCTCGTCATCAAGACGAAAAAGTGCTTCCCGATGCAGATCGACGGGGAGCCGTGGGACCAGCCGCCGTGCACGGTAAGAACAATAAGAGCCATTGACCTCTAACTGGTTATAACTCAATTGTTTTCAGCTTGAGATAACGCACAAGAACCAGGTTCCGATGCTGGTGGGCCCTCCGCCCAAGAGCAGGTCGCTCTTCTCCTTCCTCTCCAAGGACTTTGGTCGATCTGAGGCAGTTTATGACGACTACCCAGAGTAGGATTTTAGAGAACATGAAATATCTAGTCAAAAGAGAAAGAACGAAAATCTGAAAACCGCAGGTGCAAAACATGAATGATAAAGATGACTTCTATTGCTATGATTATTATTAATTGCGTATATACATGTAGAAGGAAATATATTAACAAGACGTCAAAATATATATTAAATATTGTGAAGAGCAAGGAAAATGAAAAGAGCTGAATTTGTGACACAAAATGAACACTTCCAAACTATTACATTTTATGATGATAATATAACGACAAGTGTAATACGACGAACAGGAAAATCTGTTTCAATCCGCCCGCCTGGTAAGAGGCGCGCGCGCAGCTCTCATTGTGAGTTAAAGTGTCGTCCAAAATATCCATTATATTCCTTCCAAAAGTTAAAACTCTATAAATTAATCTTATATATCCGTACACACTTTATGGGGTTTGCAGGCGCCAAATAATTTAATGATTCTACTCCCGATACTTTTTCTTCTTATTGAAATGAATCCCTTATGACAGTCCGTTCCAGAAATACAAATGAGCATAACAGGGGAAGAGATTGGCCCGTCGTATATTGCGGCGATATTGCACAAAGAGAACTTCTTATTTTGCATTGTGTATCATGATACGTGCCCCCATATTATTGTTTTTCATACCCAATATATTAAGTCTATTTTTCGAGAACGATTGCATAATATTTGCAAAGTGAAGGCCGCGAGAGGAGCACAAAGACAGGGTGATTAAGATAATATGTAAAGAATATAACAATAGGATGTTGGATGGGTGCAATATTGCAGCAATATAAACAACAACAACAGCTAAGAAGATGAAAGATTGACTCTTGTTTTTACTCCTTCCCCCTCTTTGAAAGTCCGCCGAGTTTTCATTATTCTCCGAGTGTTGTGACTACTCGATATTATTCGTTTAAAGAATGATTGAACTGTTGGCGAAAGTGATCTATATAATAGTACGACAGTAGAGGAGAACAAATGCATTTAACATGGATTGTTTTGGTTCTTTCTGTTTCCTTAGAGTGCACAAAACGGTTTCACTTGGTTTGTGTGTCTCCATTTAAACAATGTTCGGAATAATACAGTGTCAATTTTTAAAACTAATTACTTGAAAATCGAAAAAGTGTAGATAAAGTAAACTATGAATCAATGAGCCTGTGTACTTACGATGTAAGCAAAAGCTGAAAACAAAACATAATAACAAACATGAAAATCATTATATTAGTCATTGTACTTTTGAGCCATAATAATTCCCCTTTCTTCCTGCTGTTAATGCTAAAATTATGAATCTCCCCCACTGATAAAAGACAATATTTTAAGTTTTTGTCTCAAAATACATGTTTCTCTCAGTGATTTTAGTCTGAAAAAGAAACCTTTTAATGACCAATGATTATAATCTAACTGGCTACATGGCTGTTTTTCATCATATTCTTTCCTCAGATACTAACATGTGTTTTATTAATCAACATTTACTAAGAAGAAAAAACAAGAAGAAGAACAAAAAACTTTTATGAAATCAGATTGTAATCTGAATATTTATTGCTACAGAAATGGTATATAATATATAATAAGAATAAAAAAATGAGGTATACAAATTTGTGTGAGGTTCCGTGGCCCAAACGAAAAAATTCCGTTCTTAAAATGTAGCTGACTTTATTTGAGCAGAGATTTGTGCAGTAGCTAGCTATTCTTTGTTTTGAGGAGTGATATCAACTATTAATTGATATAGACTTCATTGCCCACAATGGCCTCATATGACATTCGTACAATGGCATGGTACTCCCTAACTGGGATAGGGGCGACCTTAGCAGGGGTAACTGCATTAGCATTGATGGTATGTATTAATGCTTAAAATACTCACATACATTCTTGCTTAAAAATCAATGTTAAACAGGTCCGGTTCAAGAAATCTCGTTCCTGGGGATATTTTAAAAACCATCGGGATCTAAAAGGAAAGATCTATGTTATCACAGGTACAGTCCAACTGACAGAATTGTCAAATATGTGTTATATCGGTACTTTCGTATTCAGGTGCCAACACAGGCATCGGCCTTGAAGTGTCCCGCAGCCTCGCCGCCGCTAACGCCTCAGTGATCTTGGCGTGCAGGGATCCCAACCGCGGAAACGCAGCTGCTAAAATGCTGCAGGAAGCCACTGGCAATGCGGATGTCCGTGCTATGGTGCTGGACCTGGCCTCGATGGAAAGCGTCTCTGCCTTTGCAAAGGAGTTCAAAGACAAGTAAACAGACTCAAATTGATATGTCATAATCACTCATTATTACAAATTCCAGCTACTCTCACTTGAATGGCCTCGTCTGCAATGCCGGACTGTGGGTCTCCATGGACGAAGGGAAGAAGACAGCGGATGGGTTTGAGATCCACTTTGGTACCAATCACATGGGCCACTATTTGCTCACCGACCTGCTCAAGCCGAGTCTGACATCAGGATCGGGCAATGAGGCTGCCAGGGTTGTCATGGTGTCCTCGGAGTTGATGCTTCAAGGAGTGCTGAATATGGAGGACCGGCAATTTGTATATGAAGGAAGGTGAGTACTTGGAGGTGTGATATAGTGATAGTTTAACCTAAAGGATCCATTCTAGACCTACTGTCAAGAAAAGCCACGTTCCCAACGGGTATTCGGATTCAAAGCTGATGAATGCACTCATGTGTTACGAACTGGCACAGAGATACAAAAAGGACGGGCAAGTGAAGTACTTTTTCATAGAGACCGCCGTTTTAAAGCTTTTTGTTTCTAGATTAAACATTGAAGTTCTGAGCACCTCTCCCGGCTTTTGCTACACCGAGCTGTTCCGCAACAGCACCATGTCGTTCCTGCGAGTGCTCGCCTTCCTCCCCTTCATGGTGGCCTTCATGCGGTCGTCGTCCCGCGGCGCCATGAACGTGCTCTTCTGCCTGCTGCAGCAGGAGGGGGTGGAGTCGGGGGCGTTCTACAGGGACTGCAAGTGGGCGGACAAGGAGAATGAGAAGGTCAAGGGGTTGAAGGAGGAGGCGGGGAAGCTGATGGAATTGTCAGAAGAGCTCATTAAAGACGCGAATATTAAGAAATATTGAATATGTTCAGGCTCACATATTGAAATAAAGTAATCGCAGCGTACCATCAAGCCATATTCCTTCTCCTTGAAAGAATCCGCTCTGGCAAGTCGTGCGTTCACATCTCTCAGTGCATTTCTTTGGGTGGAGCTCTCTCTCGTGTAGTTGTTGCTACGCAGTGACGCTCCGGCTGCCTCTCTGGTTAGCCACCAAAAGCCAACAACGGCGGCATTACGTAAGAGAAACGAAGACGTTCCTTTCTTCTTTGTCTAAATGTTGTGTGTGTGCATTAGCTAGATAAGTGTGTTTGAGTTTGTCATTATATTCGTTTTTATTTCAGGGGTTTTCCATCGTTTTTTTGACACAGCTTAATAATACTTTTTATCGCAGTCTCTCATCAGCAAATTATATTAATGTGTTTTCATTATTGATATATAGAAATGTTCAAAGGCATATTTGGTGTATTCTTTAAGTTGACATCAATGTTCGGTACTGGTAAAGGATTCCTTAAACTTAATAAAATGTATATGAAAATAGACTTTTCTTTGCGCTTTTTAATGCCGCTTGAAAGTGACTAATTTTAATTGAGTTTTCATTCAAGACTAAATGGAAAATGTTTCCAATTTGTCTTTTCTTCTTGCTTTCAAAGTTTGATTGCACTTTTTACACAAGCAAAAAAGATCTTTTTGTACAATCCAGGAAATGTTTTGAAAGGCTCAAGCTTGGAAGGTTCTTCCCGAAATCAAAGTTAAAGCAATTAACTTTTACCAAAACTCCCTCAAGGATGAATTTTCTTACTTTTGATTTTCATTTGAACACAATATAAAAGAGGAAAGCAGAAGCAAATGTGAATGCTATTAAAAACAGTTAAATTTCGTAAAAATCCTTGCAAAGTTCCAAGCTTGCACCAGTCAAAAATACGCTTTTCAATGTTTCTTTCTCCTGCTGCCTTTGAAAATATGAGTTGTAAACCACATTATTATATACTTGCCATGGGATGGAATAAGTCTGAAATATTGGAGGAGCAAAAGAGCAATCTTAAATGTTGCATGAGCAAAGGAAGTCGGTGAGAACCAGAGGAACCATCAAACGTCCTTGGACGGAGAAGCTTTCCTCTGGCACATCTCTCACCCGTCCCTTCACCCCTGCATCACTCAGAACCACCCTCATCTCTCCTTTCACACAATCAACGGCAGTCTCTTTAGTTGTTGGCTCACATCTTAAAGTTGTTGTTGCATCTCGGTCGTTGTAGCAGCTTGAGTCCGTTTCAAGTCCTCGTCGTCGTTCTCGTCGGTCTGGTCAGCTTTGTCCCCTCGGAAGGTGGACCCGCTTTACTCAGCAGCAATGGGCTGAGCGGCGTAGGCGAAAGCGGGCTGAAGGGCGGGCTGGGCAGCGTAAGCGTAGCCGGCAGCGGCGGGCTGAGCGTAGGCATAGTTGGCCACGGGCTGGGCATGGGCGTAGGCCACAGCGGGGGCAGCAACATGGTGGCTGTGGGTGTGCTTGACGATGGGAGCGGTGTGCTTAATGTTGACGATCTCCTTGCCGGGAACGTGGTAGGGCACATGCACGGGCACGGGCTTAGCCTGGTACACGGCAGTGGGCACCTCGACGATCTGCTCCTTGTACACGGGCACGTCATAGGGAACCTCGACGTTCTTGACAACGGGCACGGGCTCGTTGACCTGGTGCACCTCCTTCCTGACGGTGACGGCAGCGGGGTTGATCTGCACGGAGCCCTTGAGGGCGGTGGGCACCTGGATCCTCACGGAGGGGATGGCGGGCTTGTGGATGGCGCTGATGTGGCCGGAGACGAAGTCCTTGGAGCCGAAACTGAGGCTCTTGGTGACGACAGCGGGGGCCTGGCTGTGATGGACGGTGTCCTGGCCAACAATGGCGGAGGTGGTGTAAGGGGCGGGGACGGACACGGCTGCGGGGGCGGCAACGTGGGCGTAAGCATGGGCCACGGGAGCATGGGCCACGACGGGAGCGTGGGCGACCACGTTGTGGGCGGTAGGCGCGCCCATAGCGGCGGCCAGAGTGCAGGAGAGAACGACCTGCAAATTGAAAGATGTTTGATAAACCTGACCAGCACTTTGAAAATGTTAGCTCCTTACCATGGGGTTCATGATGAATTTGTTTTATTTGTGTGACGAGCAACTAAAGAGAGCGTTGACTGTGTGCCCATCACAGCCCTTCGGAGGCTTTTATACCGACGGTGCCGCAGAAGGATCTCCTGGAAGAAGAGCGCTCGTCTTGGAGCTATCCAAAAGCTCTCCGCTTACGCTTAGACGGACGACAGTACGCGAAGTAAAGACAGTGTGCTTGGTGGAGTCATGTTCATTTGCGTCTGCAGTGCAATGCCTGACCATGGGAGAAGGGTTCCAAATCCTAATTGTTTGATTGCCCTCAGGCAATCTTGGTTCGGGATAATATATATTATTCAAATATTGGCATTCAAAACATATTTGAACCAATTATATAATATATAATAAATTTCTTATTTTCCAACAGGATATGGGGCTCCATTTAGGCACCATACTGCCAGTACACACCCAACTTATTCTGCTGATGATAAACGGGTTCAATTTGCAAAAATATTAAAACCAGTCCATTTTCTAGCTTTTGCGTCCAGCAAGAATCGAGCCCATCCTACAGTTGGATCCCAAGTTCGGTCATTGCATTCGTTGCTTTCGGCGGCTGTTACGTGAGCTGGAGGAAAACCTGATTTTTCCCTCAATGGAGAGATCGAAGACTTTTCCTTTGTTGCTGCATTTGGCTGGATTTCAGACTTGGGAAATGTACATTAAACTAGTGTTAGATGGTACAAAAAGCTGTCACAGCTTGTGCAAAGGTCCCGGTTAGGTCTCTTTTTGCTGTTGTTCTACCTTTGTGGCTGACCAAATCTTGTTGAGCACACGATTACGTTGTCAACATTGCTCGAGAGAATTATGCAACGAGTTAGTATTAATGATATTAATGGACAAACATATTAACTATATTGCAGCTCATATTTTGATACAGCAATGCAATGAACAATGATAGCAAAAGAAGATCTAGTCGTATATATTCTAATGAACGAGTAATATTATTCTACCGGAGAATTCTGCATCAATTTGACAACGTACAAGTGTGATTAAAAATTCAACCGTCAAGTGTCTTGATATACTGGTGTACGTAGACTTTTAAAAATATTGCCGCTTTTTAATGAAATAAATGCTACAGTCTTCTGGAATCACTGTATGTCCGGGCTATGTACTAAACCAGTGATATATTAAGATTATACTCCTAAACTTTTACTTTGATCATATAGTCAACGTTTTACTACACTGTAATGAAATTGCTACACTGGAAGAAGTCCTTTTTTGGTGAAAAGCAAATACAAAGTAATGTTAATAAAATGTATACGAGTGCTAAGGGCGAGACAAATTAGTACTACAAAAGCTGGTAACGAGACACCTGAGTCTGTTGTTGATCCCTTCAAAACGTTCGACCCCTGTTACATAACCTGGCTGAAGTTGCGTCGCCTCTTTCCTCTGTGAACACCTCTTAGATCAAGCAAGGCATTTCCTTTATGATGAGAGGAGCAAGAGGGGTACTTTCGTGGTTACGTCACACAACTGCAAACGTCATAGGAGTGTGTTCAATAATAATGATCTACCCCGATTCATATATCGGAATGCTCATATTGAGTTGTTCAGTTAAATATATTTTCGAGTAATAAATATGAAGCGATATTAACTTAAATGAGTTCATCATGCTGCTGAAACAGCCACGACCGTTTCTCCGAGAGTAGCAACGGCAGCAGGCACACTCGCCTCACGCTTCAAGGCCTCCATGGCAGTGGGCAGAGCCGGCTTCACCAGCGTGTTGGTCTGTCTTGGGACGATCGATGGAGTCTCCGCCTCAGCCGCGGTGGCAGTTTCTCCAACTGGGTGAGCATTGTGGACAGACCTCTGAAATGTAGATTATGATCAAAGTAGGTTTCTAGAGGATGTGATTATGGGTAATATACCTGGTGGTTTTTGTGAGAGGGGGCAGCCAGGGCAGAGGTGAGACCACATACCAGAAGGACAAGGAGCTAAATTAGATTATGCCAATATATACCAAGATTTTTTTTATTATTATTAAAATGGCTTAATTACCTGAGTGTTCATGTTGTTTAGTTGATGTTGACTTGGAAGTGAATGTGCAAGATTTGATGGCGTGTTACAAGACTGGGTCAATATTTATACCCGATGGATATGATGAGAACATGTGTCAAGTTTGACACAGATAAATAGTATTTTCATGTTGATCAAAATATGTTTTTATTTTTGAACCCGAATAAATTAATATAATTCGACATTGACATGAAACATGCAACTTTCACCCGAGAGAAGGGACCTTAATATTTACATAGCAATTGATTGATCTATTTTGGCAAGGTTACTTAATTGAAATAAGGTTAAGTGACTGTAAGTACGAAATATTGGGGCCTTAGAAGCCAGCCAATCCCACTTAGAATAAAAGACCCGTCTATCAAGTCAACTCCTCCAGAAATTAAAAGACATGTCTCGATTGTATTTCATGACCGGTCCATTAAGTAAATTTGAATATATTCCACAATCTACTTTCCTTGATATTTCACTATAAAATTATGGTTTTAGCTTATAGTACTACACATGTGAAAGTCCATATCCCACAAGTAATAAAATATCAAAAAAATTATACGTGTGTTAAGCGACCACAATTCAAGAAGTAATAGGATATCGGTGCCTCGGTGTTTGTAGACTTTTTGCTTACAGTATTAATTACTTTTTATCTTGTGTAATTGGGTAACATTTTAGACATAATGGACATATGTGGTCTTCGATTCTTCAACAGCGTACTGGCCTTGCTGCCTTGGCAGTTTTAAATTATTACAATCTTTTCTCTCTTGGTTACCTTTCTTTGATCAAAAAATTGCAAGTCAAATTGCTCAAAAATGGGAGGAAAGAGACACCTTTATGATGTATTGTAAAGCTTCATAATTTTTTGCCGCAATAATGAACCTAATTTGTTATTTTCTACGTTTTCTTTTGCCCTTTTCCTGGGTTTCTCCTTGTCCCCGAGGATTCTCCTTTTTTCCCCCTGTCTTTCATGTTGCTTTGCGGAGGTAACCAATGATAGGTTCCGTGGCATACACTTAGAGGCCATGAAAGCTCTTTTAAAACATGGAAATATAAGCTTTTGTATTAAAAGTCAATGGTAAATTTAAATTTAAACAGAATTTTAAGCTGTTAAAGAACTATGTATCGCATAGGTCCATAGGGCGATGTGTACTGAAAGGACGAGATCCTAGCATAGCAGCTACAAAAATTCCTCCACACGTATCTAGAATAAAACTGCTAATAAAGTTTAGAGCTAGACTTTCCGAAGAAAACATCCGAGTCATCGACACTTTCACTGGAGCTGTGCGAATCAAGATTTTCAGGCGGGTACGGGATCCAGGCAACCAATTTACTACATAAAAGCCGCTCTGCTGTAACATTTTAAACATCATTTAATGGTGGCAATGGACGGTTCAAGAATTTGAAGGATCCGGAGACCTAACCAGCTTTCAGTTTTACTTTTTAGAAGTGGTTACCAAGACAACAAAGTTGATGTAATTACGAAGGACGGTCGATTGGCGAACACACTTACCACGTTCCCCTTAGCCCTCCCAGTTTGGAGAAAGTAACGAGTACAGTTTGGATTCCTCCTATGTGGGAGCCTTGATTACTAACTTTTTAAATCAAGTAAAACAAAAAAGTTGGGCTCTGTGACCATAGCTACCAGTACTAATGACAAATTGTGCCTCCATGTAATAAAATTAATTTGTAATTGAAACACTGAAAGTGATTCAGTGAACAACAGACAGCAAAATTCGCATTTAACTTGATGCAACGAAAGCAAAGTAGAAGTACTGCACTGTAGAGTAAATGAAAAGTAGAATTTCAAAGTAAATCGCCTTTCCTCATCGAAATAACCAAAAGATTCAGTCGTTTTTAACCAGTCACTTTATTATCTTCAGTTATTTTCATAGCCCATTATCCTTTGCTCTCATGAAGCCCCTATTTGACCACATACGCTTAAGTCGGCATCCCGTCCAAATAAGGAAATAAACAAAATTTCAATAAATGTTCCTTCAATCTGGGTTTATTATCCAGTTCAGGATTATTCACGTAAAGAAAGAGCTTTTACTTCTTTCCTCCCTTCTTTCCCTTGCCCTTCTTGGCCATAGCGGCGGCGCGCTTAGCCATGGGGTCAGCAGCGGGCTTCTTGCCAGCCTTCTTGGCGTGGCCGGCGGCCTTCTCACGGAGCCTCTGGGAGGTCACGAGCTCGGCCCTGCGCTTCTCCACGGCGGCGTAAGGGTTCAGCTGAAGCATGGTGCGCACATTCTTCAGAGGGTTGGTCTTGGTGACAGCCTTGGAGATCTTCCTGTTGGGCGCACGCAGCACCTTGCGGATCTCCTCGCTCTTGAGCAGCTTGCTCAGGTCGGTCACGGCCATCTTGGGCATGGGCAGGTTCCAGTTCTTCTTCTCGGTGGAAGCCTTGCGCCAGGTGCCGTAGAGGGCGTCCAGCTTCTTGAAGGCGGACTCGGTCCAGATGCAGAATCGGCCAACGTGGCCTCCGGGAGCGAGCTTCAGAAGGTTGAGGCGGTCCACGCAGATGGTGTCGACGCCGGGGATGTTACGGAAGGCACGGGTCACACCCTGGAGAAAAACAATTCATTACATTTCTTGAAGGGAACACCCTAAATTCCAATTTGTCTTGAAGGCGTTACCATGTCAAAACTCGTGAATGGAGTCGAGACATAACGCCAACCTCCTATTTACTCTGGCACTAGTTTGGATCGATTCCAGTACAGGACTAGAATCGAGGACATTAAGTGCATGCTACAGTAATGTACGAAGTCTTACCTGGTCCTGGTCGTAGACGACGAGGGGTCCGAGCTTCTGGATCCTCCTGCGGTTCCTCATCTTTCCCTTTCCGGCGCGCATCCTCTTGGACTTGTACACGCGGTCGACATCAGACCAGGCCTTGATGCGGTTCAGGAAGATGTACGCCTCCTTGGTCTTCTGGTAAGACTGGATCTTGTCGCTCACAACCAGGGGGACCTCGGGGATGCCCTCGATGGAGTGGCCTGAAATAGAGCAAAAGAAGGCTATAAAATACTGCATTTTTTTACAGCTAGAAAAGGAAAGAAATTTACAATTATATCAGAACTTCTGAGGAATCACTATTGTTCATAAACACGGACCGAAGTAAAACTTCACATCATGATTGTAAAAGGTAGTGTTGGGCATTAATAGTGGTTTCGTTTACTTACCCTTGGCCATGACGAGAGCGGGCACTCCGGTGGCTGCGATGGCAGAGCACATGGCGTACCTCTTCTGGGCCACGTTCACCTTGCGGTGCCACCTGCGCCAGGTCTTGGTGGGCGCGAACATGTGACCGCCGCGGCACATGTTGCCGAAGGCTCCCTGGCCGGAACGGTGGGTTCCGCCACCACGGGCGCGGGGAATACGCGCAACAGCACGACCGGTACCCCAGGACTCTGCAGAGGTCTGGTGACCTGAAACACAAAAGAAAAGAGGGTAAAAATAGGGTTCAAACAAGTTGGGAAACAGTTTCAGATCACATTCGACTGTCTTGAAGGCGTTACCATGTCCAGGCTCTTGCCGGAGCACCGTACATAACGCCAACCTCCAATTTACTCTCGCACCAGTTTGGATCGGTTTCAGCACGGGCCCAAACCGAGGACATTAGGTGCACAAGACTATTAAAGAAAGGGACTATTTCAAAGGTATCTCACCTGCATCGACGTTGACGGAGTAGGGCTGCCTGTGGTTCTTGGCGATCTCGTGGTGGATGGTGGCCACGATGTCGGGCCTGATGGGTGCCTTGTACACGGCGGGGAGGGCCACAGTGGTCTTGGAATTCTCATTCTTGTCCGTGTACACGGAGATCACGGGGCGGGCGGCCGACAGAGACTGAAAAAGGAAGACTGAATTTAAGCAAAAGCACCACGAAGATTATTTAAAAGGTCGCTAGTAATAATCAAGTGTCCCACCAATTAATCACCGGCCCCAAACTAATCCTAGGAAGGCCGGTTTGAGACGAGTGGGTTACTTTAGCACGAAGTAAAACTACCCTCTAGACACGAGTTGCCCGAGCGCTGTACCGAATCGTGCAATATCAGGGCCATCGGAAGGCGGGGACAGTGGGCCAAGGAGGTCCCCGAAACAGCTGTGGGTGTGCAAATCCATTTCAGGGGCGTGTCTTACCATTTTGAAGTCCTCGGAGCCTACACCAGGATCGGAGGTGAAGATTGAAGGTCTGCTTCGGTCGAGACCTCAAAGGAAAAGGAAGCTGAGCGGAAACGTCAACAAACGGGAAAGGAAGAGCGAGACGGGTGAAAGAAAAAGGGGAAAAAGAGCATAAGAAATATTTCTAAAAGTCGAAGAAAGGCCTACAGGGCCGGGGATATTTTAAGCGAGTTTTGGGCCTCTAAAGGGTAGCAAGAAGGCTTCAAGAGTTACTTGACGTGGTTATGTTTATGCACCCATTTGAGTTTTCGACACTGCTAATCTTTGTTTTCGTTCCGCCCCTTTTCAATTTCCAATGTCAACAAAGGCGATGACAACTCGCGGTCGGGGAAACCCCGATTCGGTGGCCAACAAGTGATCCGTGACCTGCCTTAAAGGCCTCTTCGGCAGGATCGTTGCTGCAAATGAACGTGGGAACTGTGACAACAGACAATTGCTTCTATAAAAAAGGTTAGTTTCCTTCACAGTGGAATCGAAAAGTTTCCATTATTAATCTGCCGACCCTGCTCAGCTGTACTGAGACCCTCCCCCTGCTCTCTGCCTTGCACTGCAGAGAGTGACTGCGATGCCTGGCTGTGTGATAACAACTCTGAATGCGCACTGCGCACGAGAGAGAAAGGCCAGCCAGCCTTCGGATCCGCAGCAGCCTTAGTTGTAGGTGTTGTTTTGCTACTTTGCTGCTTCCCTGGGGGAGCCTTTGTTTCAAAAATCTATCAAAGTCCGTCTTAACTGCCTTTGTTGAGCACCATGCTGACTTACCCCTCGTCGCCCTTCCACCGCCTGCGCAAGTCCAGCTCGCCCAGCCTCTTGCCTGTGGCGTCCAGCTCGTCCCCGTCATCGTCCGCCACATCGTCCTCTTCTTGCTCTTCCTCCTCTCCCTCCCACTCGCCTCTCTCGTCGGTGTCCACGTCGTCTTCGGGGGTCTCGTCTGGCGTGAAGGGCGTGGTGCCCTCGTTCCTGGGCATCTCCACCTTCCGCCTCCTGCTGCTCTTTCTCGTGCTGCTGCTGCTCGTGCTCTCGCTGCACGTGAGGGAGGTGGTGCAGAAGGCTAATAAGCAGGACAGGCTGAGGGGATATCTGCAAGATGTAAGAATTGAGTCTCCGTAGATTTTATGTGTTGGCTACCAATATGCTGGACATGCAACATATTTGTTACATTTTAATGTATTTACAACGTCCTAACGGGTGCGAAATTTTTTCCAGCTGGAGAACGTGGCCGACAGCGCCACCGTGTTAGAACACAGCCTCGACTCCTTGGACGCGGATGTGGAGGAGCTGAAGAGATTCCTCCGAAGGCTACGAAAGCCACTGAAGCAAGCTCCGCTCCCACCGTCGGCAGCACCAAAAGTGCCACTTTTGTAGAATTTAAGACTTATTAAGGCAGCAGAGTGGATGAAGTGACAAAACCAAGATGGACCAGGAGATCTTCTGCGTTGAGTGCCACGGCAATGACTTCATTCTGGAAAACGGGCTCTACTATTGCTCGGGATGTCAGACCCAGTCGCAAGCGCACGGCGCCGATGTCGTCGTCGACGACGAGACCATGGGAAACTTTAACGTCCCTGGAAGCTTCAGGAAGACCATCTCGGCCAAGGGCAGGAGGAAGAAGAAGAGTCGAAAAGCAACGTCTGTTCACAGCCACCCGGACAAAATCTGCACCATCAAGTACACAACCATTGACGCGTTCACATCCATCCTGACAGGATGGGTTGGAGAGGTTATTCAGCTCGGGGCGGATCCCGCTGTAAAGGAAATTGCGCTGGCTCTGTGGTCAAAGTTCCTCCATCAACGAAACCTGGCCTTCCTGAAACCAGGCGAGGCAGCCTCCCTCACCGGGTTCAGCAGAGACTTCCAGATTCGGCTGACCGGTCGATGCAACTTGCTACCCAAGGATCTTGTGACCAGACGCCTGTTTCGGAAGATTCCGGCCGCTGTTCTGCGTAAACAGGAGGCTGATCTTCTTGAGGCGGATTCCGACGACAACTCGAGGGAAGCTCGGCGCATTCGCAGCCGTAAACGGAAGCGGTTTCTCCAGGCATCGATGGACGCGTCTGCCTTGGACGAAGACACCGACACCTCCGCGTCAGACCAATCGTTCCGGAGCGGAGTCTCCTTCCTCTCAGATTCCCAGATGGGAACCGGCGGCTCCAACGATGAGGAGGACGCAAACCGGAGCGTCAGAGGCAACCTCGACAGCAGCCTCTTCCCTGATGAAAGTGGGCTCCTGGACGATACCGCGATGTCGACCGCTACCTCCGCTCAGACCGCCATCAAGGAGATTCTCTACGAGTTCGACGAGGATGACGAACGCTACCAAATCCAACAGGCGGTTCTGAACAACGTCAAATCCACAAAGGGGATCTACAACCAGACCAGGATGTCCCTCCGCTTGCTCTTTGGGATATTTAGTCTGGCGGTTATGCTAAGTGAGAGAAATACGTTGACGCTCGCCGATATTTACTTCTGGCACCTGACTGACGCGGTTTCATTCTGCTCTGCGAGAAAGAAGGTAAGATCGCCCGAAATAATACCGGTTGGAACAGTTCATAAATGTCATTTTTTTTTCAGATGGATTCGAGGATGAAAATCCAATATGCGCAGGATGCCGTTTTGTTCGGAAGAGTCCAGCCCATGTCTTATGGCATCTTGAAGAACACTGTGTTTCGGTAACTGCCCAAAATTTAAAAATATTTTGTGCGATTATACTAACTCCGTTCTGTAATTTTAGCCTTGGATGTGAACTCCGACTGGCTGAAGTGCGCTTTATGCCCGAGACCGACGACCTCTCCAACATCGTCTCCCGCCACGCCAAAATGCTCTGCCTACCTAACCTGATCCGCACCCGTCTCCTTCGGGTGGTGGAGGGACTCGATTGGGCGAAGACAAGCGTCTCGTTTCCCTTGACGGATTCTTATGACTGGCTGGCGTGCGACACCCTCTTCACTCTGGCAGAGTCAAAGTCTCTTGCCCTCCTTCTGTTCGGACTCAAGTTCCTCTTTGGCTTGGACGGCGAGAGTGAGTTCATTCGGAGCCGGAACTGCAAGCGGCTCCAGGACGATGCCAAAATATTCGACGTCTGCCGCTGGATGCAGCTCTCCCGCAAGAGGGCCTCACTGGCGTGCAGGTTCAGCCCCCACATGCACCCACACTTGAAGAGGCTCTTCCCGCGGAGTGAAATGTCTCCGGCGACCAAGCATTCGTACAACATTTTGGCCATGAAGTCTGCTGGTCAACTGGATGAAGACGGTGCCCTACAGCTCAACCCTGGCGGCAGAAAGTTCTCTGATGGCATGAACGGCTTTCTGCGGATGTGGGATGGCGGTGACAATGTGCTGAGGGGTGAGCCGACTCTTCGCTTTGATGTCTCAGCATCGACTGACCCCTGGCTGGAGCTCTTGTCCATGATGCTCACCGAGAACCCGGTCGTGCCGCTGCCGCCGGAGGAGAGGATTTCGCTCAAGGACATCAAAGACATGGAAGAGCTCGTCTCGACATGGGAACTAAAGTGAGCTCGAGTTTTTTCGATATATTTTCAGTGTTTTTAATTTTTATTACTTAATAGACACTCCATTTCTGCCACTCCCTCCGATGCTAACGTCGTGGATTTGAGCACAGAGTGGGACTTTGGTCGAATCTACGGCTTCTCCCAAGACATTCCCGCTGAGCCGGTCATCATAGAGGCCAAGCCAGGTGACGGAGTAGGAGGAGGGGGCGTCAAGGACGAAAAAGAGCTTGAGTCGTTCAGACCGGAGTATTGGTCCTTGCATGATCCTCAGCAGCAACCAAACCAACCGAAAAGAAAAATGTGGGCTATGGATGAAAAGGTAACGAAACTAGAAAGATTAATGATACCCACTAAATTGAAGAATGAACGTTTATATGATGCCCTTGGATGAATGTATGAACAACTTACAAGTTTGGCAATCGATATATATGTCTTTTATAAAAGTAATGCCTTGTGGAAGTTCTAAAATTGTTTTCATTTGCAGCTCCGGTCTCAATTGAGTGAAAACTTCCTTTGGATCCTGGATTACTTCTCTGCCGTCTCCTTCGTCCCCATGGAGGACATTTACCGCGAGCTGGTACAGCTGGAAAACGTGCTGGCAGCATCGGCGTCGGAACATGCTTTTACACGTGACACCATGCCACTGGAACCGCGTGAGGGAGAGCTAAGACGGCTGGACGCGTACCCAGTGTTTGGCATGCCTTTAAATGCCTTTCTCCGCCATAAGATGCTGATTAGCAAGGAGAAGCTGAGTGACAACGCCAGAAACAAGCTTCCTGTGGTGGGCGAAAA